>JBBMKA010040925.1:0-21713 GCA_037833695.1 Sechiopsis laciniata | reverse complement strand
TATATATTTTAAGTAACTTTGCATTAATATTTTATTAAGTTATAGATAAATTTTTTTTAAAAGTTGGAAAAAATATATATATATATATTTTTTTGAAACAAGGGTAACCACTAGAGAACATTGAGGGGAGCATACTCTCAAAATCCAAGTCTTCAACCACTGCGCCACCCCTTGGGGACAGAAAAAATATATTTTTAATCTCTACCTTTTGGTTGGAGTTTCATTTAGGTCCCTATGTTTCAAAATCAAATACTTTTACCCTTGTCATTTGAATAATACTCCATTTTAGTCCTTGAGATAACAAAACCATTAGTGGATCTAGGATAATGACTAAATTAATTTTAAAGTACAATAGACTAAGGATCTGGTTATATAGTGTTGGTGTATGCAGAATCGTGTTCCTACAATTGCGTAAAATAATGAATTCGACAATCGCGCAAGTATCTATGGTCTGCAGCAAGTGATAAATAAAATTTATATCATTCTCCTTAGGGACTGCGAATTTTTCCAATTACATAGTTAAGAATCAAGTGCAGAAAATAGACAAATGGGTGGGGATTGGGTTTCCTTGCGTTAAGCAAAGAAGAGTTAATTGCGTAAAGTTAAGTTTAGATAAATAGAAAGACTCAGCTAAGGTACTCATGAGATGCATTCACTGTTCTAAGGGAAATGATACGGTAAGGAACAACTATCATGCTTTGCAAATCTAATGTTCGCTCCCGCGTTCATTCACACTAAAACCAACTCCCATTGCGAGTTAGCGTACGAATACTCCGCAAACCACATGCAATAGTAAAACATTTATTCCTAAACTCTTTTTAAAGCATAAAAGACTTAGGGCATTTTGTTTTCAGATTCAACAACCTACTAGTTCGTGTGGATGACCGGTCAACACTTATTGTTAATTTAAATCCCAACTTGACATGCTTTTGTTAATTCTTCCCTGGTTTCCCTTATCCCATGCGTAAGCTATCCCATTTTTCCTTAGCGTCGTCTTAACAAAATTAGTTCATGATGCAAATAGAGAACAAAATAAACGACATGGAATATAACATTGCTGAACATCGTATTAATCAGTTACAAAATGAGTTTAAGCAAATAAAAGTGCTACAATATAGACTACGAAATAAAACAAAACACTAATATTATCGACAAATTGATATGGATGACATCGTGGTGTCAGCACTTCGTCGTGGGCTCATTGCTCTCCACTTTCTTCCACACTTTCACTAGTTCTCCACTTCTCTTTTTATAGGCTCCATCTAGAGTTTCAGCAAAACGATGAATTCTTATGAAGACTAGGGTTTTGATTTGAATGGAAGATTTTCCATTGATTGAGTCGTCAATCACGTCTTTGACGACTAAGGAAAAGAATCCCGAGATTATCGCAGTTTGTTTAACTGGCGATCTGTTTGTTAGCTGACGCTCGCTCCCCGTCTGATTCTTTCCTTCTTTTCGGATTCGCATCTAAACAGCTCTACTTTTCAACATTCGCAACACTTTCGTCGCTTCGCAAATTGATGCTCCTCTTCTACATTGCTCCATTCTTCCTGCAGACATCATTTATTAATGTGCTACTATCCTTTGTTACGTATTTTCAATAAAAAAAAATTGATTCTTTTCTACATTATAATTCTTATTATTCGCTTATTCCCCTAATGCATAAGCATTATCCTTTTTTACCTTTTTTACTTATCATATTTATTCTCTTTCGCACTAAATATTAACTCTATTTGAGAGTTATTAATTGTTTACATAAATTTTATTCCTAAAAATAATAATTAAAATAGAAATTCAAAAAAGGTTACAACTTTTTTATATTTTTATTTATATAAAAAAAAAAAGACTAATTAATTGCACACTTTTCATCTCCACTAGAAGATCTGAAATCTTTTTTCTTTTTAGTTACATGGATTTGATCTTCTAAAGGTTAATTGAACACTTTTCATCTCCACTCCAAAGCTCTTCCAGCAAAATCTTTCAGATCTCCACAAGTACACAGATCTCAACCAGGTAACGTTCACGCCTTCCATCCAGTTCAACATACCAATGTCCATTTGTACAACACAGCCACACCCAGAAATTTGTGTTGATGTTGGATGTATTCGAGTCTAATTAATTGATAAATCAGTTGTATAATTGACACACTTATTATTTAGTCGATGACATGAAATTATACAAAATCAAACATAATTTAGAAACCTAACTAATTCAAAAATAGGAAAATATAAAACCTACCCGATCTCAACTGAATATTTTAATAGTGTCCAATTCTCTTAGTGATTTTTGTTCAAAATGTGGGTTTTGTGAGATTAACACAACTAATTTTTAGAAGATGGAAGTCATCATATTTATTATTATCTAAAAATGTTAGAATGTTTTTTTATAGTTAAAAATATATAAAAAAAGTGATTATCTTTTGAGTTTCCATTTTAATTGTTATTTTTAGAAATAAAATTCATGTAACCACCATAATAACCCCATCATCAATTATTTTAAAATTAATTTATTCATTATCATAGTCAGCATGCTGTTATCTAACTCATGGCTCCATTCTCTTAAAGACTAAAATGAAGTATTATTGAAATGTCAAGGGATAAATATGTTCGATTTTGAAACATGTAGAGAGTAAAAATGTATTTTTCCAAAAAAAAAAAAAAAAAAAATAGTCTCTATGATAATTTTAAAGTTAATATTACTAGAATTTGATTCAATAATTTTATACAAGTAAAGACAAAATGCAAACATATTTATGATGTAAATGTTTTAAGAAAAAAAATTACAAATTTTTTTCAGGACTAATTTATAGTTTTTAATTTTATTATATATATTTTTAAATTTATTGACTAAAATGAAATTATTATTATATATGATTATTGTTAGATGAATTGAAAATGACAAATAGAAGTTTCGTAAACGTTTACACTATAATATGAAATAAAGATTATTTTGTCATTTATACATTGCCATTTTTTTTTTTTTTTTGTTAATTAAGAATTAAACATACATAGTAGGATAAAAGTGCAAAAAAAATTCTAAAAAATGAATTGACGAATTTGTTTTTTTTAGAACAATGCATTGACGAATTTAACTCTCGAACAAGACGGAATGTTATTTAAATTTTTTGACAAGCTATAAATTTTATTTTTCAAGAATTTTCCATTCTTTTTTAAATTTCAAATAGAGTTGAACGTGAAAAATAGAATATTTTACCTTTATTGAAATAAATTACACATTTAAACAAATTTACAAAACAAAATAATTAAAAGAGACACATATATTAATGAGAAGGAGAGATTATGTACAAATGAAACACATATTTTATTATAATAGTTGTCTATATAAATGATTAAAAAAAGCCTATAATTTATCTTAAAAAATCTACATCCAAACAAGTTATTGTCTCTCACTTCTCTACCAAAAAATCACATCCAAACAAACTATTGGTTGCAATTCCTTTATCAAATGAGTTCTTACAAAAAGTTGAAAATTTTTGTTTTCAATTCAATTTAGAGAGGATCACAAATTCTATATGGAAAATACTACTGCTCTCAAATAAGATGAAAATCAAATACTAATATTAAAAATAAAAACATTGAACATATGTATCCAATCCAAAGATCACACGTTTGTCCTATCTAAATACATATTATTAAAAACGGTATAATATCACCATTATAACTAATATGCCTGCTATGATATCACTCATTTATTATGTTTTTTTTTCTTTTTGAAACGATAAATTATGTCTTTGATATCAAATATGAACTATATCATTGATATAATATTGATATATTATTATACATCACTAGCAGTGATATACTTCATTTTATTTATTTCATTAATGCATTTCATATACCAAATTGTCAGTTGTAAGAATATAATCGGCTTTTCTAAAACATTTCCTTCGATTAGACTTCCCTCCATAATTGGCTATATTTACAAATCAGAAAAAGTAGTTTGCTATTTTTACAATCAGTCATTAATTGTCATTAATTTTTATTCATAAACTACTTTTAAATAATTATTTATGAAAGATAATGAACGGTAGTATTGTGAAAAAAAGTTCATATTACAAAATTTTCCCCTCCATTATCATTGCCACCTTAATAGTGACATGACACAGATGTCACAGAATATAAAAGGGAGTAGGTGAGTTGGAAAAATAAAAAATCATTAATTTTGTCCAAGTTACTAATAAGTTATGGCATACCCCAACATTAATTTATCCTACAATATTTAAATATAAACCATATAAAAATTTAGTTAGTCATAAGAAAAAAAAAACCTTTTTAACCTGTAGGTTTAACTAGGTGTTGTTTAGTTCATATATTTCAAAATTAAATATTTTTATCATGCCATGCTAATTTATATATTTATCGGTCTTTTTTGTTTATTTTTATACCTATTTTATTTTTAAAATAAAATTCACAACTAAACAAAAATAATCATTTCATCTATATATTATAATATAAAATTAGTATAATCATTATTTTAATTAACAATTTATTGTGTAATTATCAATTTTAAAATTTCAATAATTAAAATCTAACATTATTAAAATGCTTGTAATTATTATTATTTTTTTTAAAAACCTAGGTACTAAATAGAAACTAGACAATATAATATTCCCAAATATATAATCTAACCACAATTTTTTCGGTTTATAATTCCCTGAGAAAGTATTTGTATGTGAAATTGTAGAGTGATTATAATGATGAGTTATTTTAAGTGGTAAGAAATTTAAGTTTTAGTAATAGCTCGTTTGGATGTAGTTATTTGTAAAAATGTTGCAATTAACAGCTCGTTTGGATGATGGTTTTTGTAGAGAGGTTACATACAATAGAAAGGGTGATTATTCTGAGGGGTTAGAAATGAATAGTTATAAATGAATAATTAAAAATGAATGATTATTTTGAATGGTTAGAAATCAATAATTAAAAATAGATCATTATTTTGAGTGATTACAATAGCTCGTTTGGAGTTGATTGTTTAAAAGGGAGTTGTAAAAGCTTTCTAATAGCTCGTTAATTCCTTTAAACAAACACCCCCTAAACCAACCCATAGAAAAAGGTACCAAGGTCTAGCCACTTAGAGCCCAGCATCTGTCTTCACCTTCATTATAAATAGGGTAGTTTGCTTCTATTTTAAATGCACAAGCAAGCTTCTCATAATAATTTTAGGGTTCTTCCCTTTTCATCTTCTTTCCCTTGCTTAACAAAAATGAGCTCTGTTCAAGAACCTGAGCTCCCTAACCAAGAAGCTGTTGTCGATGTTGAAGAATTTGTCTCAGTTGAAAACCCAGGTTCCAAACGCTTCAAGTTTGGATCTTTGTTCCAAAACCATTACCCTCCTGGATTTTCACGAAAGGTAACCTTAAAATCATCGATAACTTCGTACTCTATCGTCTTTCGCATTACAAACATAACTCAATTGGTTAACGTATTAATTTATTGGCTTTATAATTTTGTTCTTTATAAAAAGTTATGGCTCAATCTCAATCTTTAACTTTGTTTTTGTGACGTTGCAGCTGGTGGCTGAAGTGATATCGACCTATTTGCTTGTGTTTGTGACGTGCGGGGCGGGGGCAATGAATGCGAGCGATGCAACGAGAGTGTCACAGCTTGGTGCCTCCGTTGCGGGCGGCCTGATCGTGACGGTTATGATCTATGCTGTTGGACACATTTCCGGCGCCCACATGAACCCGGCCGTCACCACAGCTTTTGCTGCAACCAGACACTTTCCATGGAAACAGGTCTTAGTCTATAACTAATTTTTCTTCTTTGAAATTATCTGCTATTATATTTCATCTTTAATCAATCAACTATATTCATTTTATTTTACTTCTCTTGTCAGTTTAATATGTCCAAGCATTTGAATTTATCTATTATTCATTACCAACTTGTTCTTTCGATCCTATATTTTTAACTATTATGTTTTGGTCTCTTTTCACAAAAATTTAATACTTTTTTTTTAAAATCATTAATGTTCTTTTTTTTTTTTTTTTTTTTTATGAATTATTTCATTAAAAAACTAATGAAAGTACGCTGTTTATTCACATGTCGTGTAATCCTTTCGAGAACAATAAAAGAAAAAGAAAATAAGAGAGAGGGTCTAAAATAGGATTTGAATTTGGGCAAGTTATTAATGAAAAATCAACAACAACACTTTCAGATTAATACAAATAAATAGGATGTTGTGAAAGTGAAATAATATCGATAAAACTCTTATAAATTTAAGTAATCAAAATATGATTTAAAATTTCTCTCTAGTTTGAATATGCTTGTTTATTTAAATTTTGAAGTCCAAAAGTAATTTAATCTAACTAGATGATATTGTAATCATTGTGTCAACTAATTGATTAAAGAATAAATTATTATTGGTTCACAAGTATATTAATTTATTAATGACTATTTAAACTTTTAGTTATATAATATACTTAATTATCAAATTGCTGTATTATAGTAATAACAATAATTGGATATATTATAGGAACTAGGAGTCATGGTATTTGTAATTTTGCTTTCCCGAACTTGTATTAAAAAAAAACTAGGAGCCATGTCTTTCTCCACCAATTTTTAAATTTTTATTTTTTTACTGTAATAATTTGTTTCTCCAGGAATTATTTATTGTCTATCAAAGCTTAATTTCCCAATAATTTGTTTCACTAGGAATTATTACTCATCGATTTTTTTCGTCCACTCATTTTTTAGACATCTGGTACTTTTATGAATTATAGGTTTGATCTATTTTTCTTTCCACGTAATAGCTAGTGTCATGGTGAAAAAAGAAACAAAAATCAGAGCCACACGTTAACAATTCTACATAGGAAAGAGCGGAAAACTTGTAATTATATAAGAGATATGAATTATTTTCTTTATTGCTAATTGGTTTTCAAGTGGAACTCCATATTATTTAATACCAGAGACTATTTCTATAACAATATAACAAAAATTTTATGGAATTCAAAATTGACCCATGTTTGATAACCATTTGACTCAAATTTTTTACCCACCTTTCCTACAAGTATTCATCTTCTTTTAAAAATGTATGTGAATGATAACCAACTTTTAAAAACAAAAACAAACTTTTTGAAGCTACTGTTTTTTGTTTCTCAATTTTGGTTTGATTCCTACAAATATAGGTGAGATGTAGATATCCAAGCAAGAAAAAACATATAGTAAAGTAGTTGTTGTAGGCTTAATTTTAAAAACCAACACTAAAAAACCAAATAGTTATCAAACGGGGTCTAGAAACGTTTCATTATATTGATAATGGAAACGACCAGGAAAGGACATGATAACCCAAACAAAGAAAGAGAAATCTAGGCCATATTTAGTGGCAACAAGAAGTAGGGTCCAACCCAAATATTATTCTTGAGACACAGCCACAGGCTTGGTTTCATTTGGCCGTCCAAGGAATGGGATGGGACATTTAGGCAGTATAATTCCAACACTTATGAGCTTAGAGATTAAGATAGAGATATCCACCACAAAGTTCTTTGGCCCATTTTGAGAGTGGAAGGTATGGCAAAGGACAACATATCTTCATGTGTGTTTTTTTAGTCAAGATGGAAATCTTTACCTTTTTCATAATCTATTCACTTTTGGAATTCCAATCAAGAGGGATTCAAAGTCATAATTTTAAATTATTATGTCCCGATCCATTTAGCTTTGGTTTTTGCTTTTTAGTAGGTATCTTTTTGTCTTAAACCCTTTAATAATTCTTGGTTTGAGTAGGTTTAATTCGTTAGAGATCATATAGTATCAAACTACTTTATTGTGGATTTGCAAAATAAAATACTTTAAATTTAAAAAGTAATTACATATATGGTAACTTTTAAAAAAAATTAGCAACTACAATAATTAGTATTATTGAGTATTGTCACATTCTTGATTAATAATAGACAATACTGTATTAATGAGTATTTATAATATTTTATGAAAATATATTAATGACTATGGATGTAAATATTTTAAAATTGGTCTACGTTTGTAATTATTTTGCAAGAATAGCTCATCCAATACATTTTTCCTTAAATTTATATAATTATTTGAAGTTTATATATCTGAATATGTTTAGTTTATATGCTCGGATTTGATTTGATAGTCATAAAATGACTAAATTTAAGTAGCTATTGAATTTTAAATTAGGTTGAATTTGTATATAAAGGATGTATAGACTAAGACACTTGGATTCTTTTTTTTTTTTTTTTTTTGAAATGAAGACACTTGGATTCTAAAGCTAGCTATATTTGGAGTTACATAATTGATGAATCTAGTAGACCTATGGTAAAGTACATATATTTATGGAACCGTCCAAATTGATTTTGAAAGAAAAACATAATAAGAATTCATTTGAGTGGGTAATGAATGAGATGTTAAATCATATGGTTTGGTATTAAACGGATGAATGATTGAAATAATTGATTTAGCTTTTATCTCTTTGGTGTGATTTATTTATTCATGGAAACTAATTTATAATCTAAAATTGGAAGATATGTATTATTTTGGGAACTCATTGTTAAAAAAATGAAAAAGATTGAAAATAATATTGAAAGTGATTTTGGTTTGTAGGTTCCATTATATGCAGCAGCACAGCTGAGTGGGGCAACATGTGCAGCATTTACACTGCGCATATTATTGCATCCAATAAAACATTTGGGAACTACATCACCATCGGGATCAGATTTTCAGGCACTTGTAATGGAGATTGTTGTTACATTCTCGATGATGTTTGTCACGTGCGCTGTTGCAACTGATACAAAAGCAGTAAGAATAATCAACACTGTTTTCTCCAATTGACTCTACTTCAAAACCATAAAAATTAGTTTAATTTCAAGTTACCAATACAAAACATTACTAAAGTTTAATCAATTTTTATCCATTAATTTTTTTTTTTTGAATCATTTTGAGAAATTAATGGTGCTTATTTTAACAGGTAGGAGAGCTGGCAGGCTTGGCAGTTGGCTCAGCTGTGTGTATCACATCCATCCTAGCTGGGTAAGGAAGCATAAGATTTTTGGTTTCCATTTTCACCCATCAAAATTTGGTTCCTACAAAATATTACTGTTTTAACAAAAAATATTCTCAAAAAAACAAAAAAAATTTGAATCAAAACTTTTTTTATTTAGTTTTTTTCCATAAAGACCTATGTTTTAACATCCTCAGAGTTCACATTCTCCTTTAATAGTTCTTTTGAAATCATAGACGTGTAAATAGTCGTTTTTTTTTAAAAAAAAAAAACTTTAGGAACAGTGCCTAACCACATTTATTATTAATTATTATTAAAAAAAGCACAAGTTTTATTAAAAAATTTGTTTTGTAAAAACATATTGGAAACAACATTTTATCTCTGAAAGTACTAAGTAAAGATATTACATATTAAACAAATAAATCTAATGAGAGTTTGTGTTAGCAAAAATTCAGACCTGTATCAGGGGGGTCGATGAACCCAGTGAGGACATTAGGACCTGCAATGGCAAGTGATTATTATAAAGGAATTTGGGTATACTTTGTTGGACCAATAACAGGAACCCTATTGGGGGCATGGTCATATAAGTTTATACGCGCCAGTGACAAGCCTGTGCATTTAATTTCTCCTCGCTCATTTTCACTTAAACTTCGAAGAATGTCGAGATCAGACGTTAGTGAAAGTTAAAAATGAGCATTAGCTTAACTTCATCATCTATCAATATTACAAAAAAGAGGTGAAATAGTTTGAGTGTTTAGTGAGCAAAGTGAGATCTCCATGTACTATGCTAAAATCAAACTTCTTACTGTTTAATGTTGTATAAGAGCTTGCTCCTTATAGTTTACCACTATATGTATAAGAAGTAGCCTTTGTAATTTTGCATTTTCTATATATATGAAAATTTTCTTCTTATGTAACCTTTTTTTTCCATGTCATAGCCAAATTTAAAGAAAAAAAGTGTTTCTAATCATTTGTTAATCTTTAGACATATATATTATATATATACATAAATGAAACGATCACAATAATATTGTCATGCTTTTAAACATTTAGGAGGTCATGGGATTAGTAAGATAAATGTTTTGAACTTGGCACTTCTTCATAAGTGGGTTTAGGAGGTTCTTTTAAGGAATATTGAGCTTTAGGTGAAATATATTCTTTTAGATAAATAGAAAGAAAACTTAAAAGATTCAAATACATGACCTTTTAATTTTGAAAAAGACACTTATTTTCAGCATAAAAAATTATTATAAATATTATTAGTATTTCCATCAAATAATAAAACTATCAAACCCCTTTCGGATAGATAAGTTATACAACTAATTAAATGTAAAATTAAAAAAAATTAAAAAAAAAAAACGAATAGTTCAGTCGCGCTAGTTTTGCTTTCATGATTGGAGAGACAACTCAGTTGATTTTCCTTCAAAACCACTATTCTTTTATTTCTATGTTGTATATCTCTTTTTCTCTCTTCTTTCTTTATCTTTCAGAATAGAAAGAACACTCTATTTATAGACCTATTATAACAAACACTCTATTTATAGACCTATTATAACTGTTAGCATTACCAAAAACCTTTAGCCTTTCATTTTTCATTAACTTCTTAATTAAAAACTCACTAATAAACTTTATTCAACAAAACTCCATCATAAACTTAAATGTATTTTCGATTATTATTGTAATTAACAATTATTTTTTAACAAATCTAATGATATTTTCTTTTGACAAACAAAATCAATACTATTTTTAATCTTCTTTTCTATTAATTGTTAAATCAAATCTCGGGAGTTTGTTGGGAAGAATCCAAATCAAATATTCAATATATTAATTAAAACATAAATAACTAAAAGGCCAAATAAGTAATTTGTATTTTAAATATTTATTTAATTTTTGCCAAATTTAATGTTTTAGACATTTTTTTTAATTATTCAAAACACTAGAAGTTTGTTCGATTTATTTTGAAAAAGTAGATATTTACCTATTTAACGCTAAATAATTTTAGGTGGGATATTGTTAGGTTGCTAGATTTGTTTTTTATATTTCTAATAATTATAAAGCTAAAATTGTTTTTATATTTCTAATTGTTTTTTTCTAAGGTGTGTTCATCTGGCTAATAATATTTTTTTATATTAAGAAAATTAATAAATAAACTTGTCTAGTTATTCTTTTGATTACATTCACATTTTTTGTCATTTTCCCCTAGATCCTTCATGTTTTTACACTTTTTAAAATGTTTAACAGATATTATTTAACTTTTTTTTTATAGATATTTAAACTTAAACATTTGGGATTCTCACAAAAAAAAAAAAAAAAACACTTAAACATTTGGGAAATTAAAATGTATAGAAAAAGAAAATGCACTTTTTAAAAATAATTACGTATGTAACAGAAAATTAAGCATAATTAAAATGTCCACACTTTAATCAGTTTTGCTGATAGTCTTGAATCAGTTCGTTAATAGTATTCAATCAATTTTAACTAATAACTTTTAATCAATTCGCTGACAATTAATTTGCTGATAGTAATCAATTAGGGACAAAATTGGGAAAAAAAACCCAATTTTCTACAAATGTAATTTCTTTTTTAAAAAAAATATGCTATAATTATAAATGACAACCAAAAAATCCTAGCAATTTTCCTAAACATTACCTAATTAAGTCTTGAATATTCGATAGATGTTTATAATTTAAAAGAGTTCGAAGTCATCAATCTCTACCAAAATGATTAGTGGTTTGATAGTTTCATCGTTTTGTGGTAATCTAGTTCAAAACTATGATCACCGGTTCGATCATAAAAACTGATATTTAATGAAGAGTAATTGTGTACTCTCTATATAAGGTTTGTGATCCCCTCCCTCAATTTATACTCAAAACGTAAACACAATTTAAGAGTTGAAGAATAAAGAATTTTATTTATTATTACATTTGCAGTTCTTTTGTAGTGTCAAAATGTATATATTTAAAAAATAAAATATTTCCAAGATATTTTTTCTCTTAGGTGCCTCATTTCCCAACACACGTTCTTGATATCGATATGCCAAGTAAAGTTAATGGACGTACACCAAACTAAAGAATTTGATTCTTTTCCATCACACCTTTTAGAATGAAAACAATTTTAAGACTTTTATATGCAGGAAACTCCCAAGATCCTTCTATATCCCCCGTTCCTATTGAAAGGCCAAAGTTTTGATTGTTATTTTGATTTCTTAGGGGTCATTTCGTATCTTCCTTTTTTTATTATTATTATTTATAAATATATGTGGCTCAAATATTCTCATAAGATAAATCGTCTAACCCTATAATAGTTAGAGGTCAATAAAATCCATAAAAAAGTTAATTCTTAAATAAATCTACTATTGATTGAATTCTTAACCTTTTGATTCTCTAAATATTTTTTGTTTTTGCTTTTTTTCAATTCAATAATATTTTTGGGTTGGAGATAATCAGCTACGACTTCGTGCACAAAATGATAATATACTTCCACATGTTTGCAGGCCAAATGTAATGCAAATTAAGAGTCACAAAGTAAATGACAGGAGAAGTGCGAAGGATGATGAAGAGCTTTCAAAGCATTCAAGGTTCGTGAGAGATCCCAGCGGCACTAGAGGCCAAAACATGATACTCTCGTTCGGTGAAGCTTCTCAAAAACTCTTACTTGTTTCTTTGAGGTTCATGATACCATATTCATGCCAAGCAAAAAAATAATCTTGTGATAGATATTGAGTCAGTGTCGATTGGCTACTCTCACTCATATTCATCAAATAATAATGTTTTCATACACACAAGTCAGTGACATATTGAAGATTAAGAACAAGGCAACATATGATCATTCAAGTGAAGTAAAGCTCTCATACTACAACGGAGTTATATAGTGGGCTATTCTCTCGTGGGCTTTGCTTGCCATTGCGTTGTATTGAGCACTCGGCCTTGTTGGGATTTATTATGCACGCACAATAGAAATTCAAGAAAAATGAAATTACCATTAATTTTAGTTCTAGATTACTTAATTAATCTACATGAAATTTCCTAGGCTATTGTTATTTTTTTAATAACTGTGAAACTTATAGTGAATGGAGGCACTGAATTGTGTGGCGATTCTTTGTCTCTTGAATGCCTAGGATGAGAGAGATTCAGCTTTGCTCTTCTTGAATATGATCTCTCCAATAAACTTCCAGGCAATGTCTCTGTACCAATATTGATTGGCTGATGGGTAGGCTTTGTGGATGAGAAGGGAGAGAACTCTAGAGTAGAGTGTGTCAAGTGTAGAGAACAAGGATCTCTAAAGTAGAGGGTTTGGATAACTCTCGATAATTGGTTTATGGATTTCTTCTAATTCAAATGCTCATTTGGTTTTTGGATTTCTTCTAATTTAAATGCTCTTCATTTTGTTCTTTTTCTTTCCCAATATTCTCTATACTTTGAGGCATTCTTTGAGCTTTAGGATCTTCAATTCTGATTTGATTCCAAGCTTCAAACATTATTATAAGTTTTTGATATCCAAACTTGACTTAGTGAGAACTTGGATTCTTAAAATTCAACACACAAAAGCTTCAAACAATCCATTTTCTACTCTAAAAAACCCAAAATTCATGCAAGTTCTTGCCCCCAAGTTAACATGCATCATAATTTATACAAAATTTTCTAGACTTAAGTTATTATAGGCATCAAAACATCACAATTCGGGACAGTGTACCCTAGAACATATTCAAATAAGAAATTAACATCAGGCATGGCTGACCCATGATAGTAGGCTCAAGGACGACTCACGTAGGTTGGCTAGCACTCTTAGGGTCAGCACGAGCCTTGGGTGAGCTCCCCATCCCCGTATCGTACCCCTTTTGTTTCTATGGCAAGAATAAGACCACGTGGCTCATGGATTGGGTAAGTTGGTGCATGCCAAGCTCTTCAAAGCTCAATCTCTCTCAAATGTTCTCTAGATTTTTTCAGTCCTCAATTTTATCCTGAGTTTTGAGTTTGGCATCAGAGGTCACGTGTCTCACACCACACTGATGTTCATACCTTTACTTGTTTTTCAGGCACGGCGTCCCTGATCAATAAAAAATTTACCGTTGATCCCGAAGGTTCAATTTTTGGTATCAACACTCATCACTCTCAATTGTTATGATGAAAAATAAAAATTAAAACCAAGTAAGTTCAAATTCTCACTTCTTAAATATTGTTCAAAAAAATATAACAAGAACTAAATTATTAAATTAATTTAAACTTCAAATGTTCAAAAGTTCAAACCAAAAATCATTTACGAATTTTCGTAGAGGTATCTATAGTCCCAATATTCTGTGAGAAGACATCATAACTAAGGCTGCTAAATGGTGATATTTTTCCAAATGAAAAAGGAAAATAAATTAAACATTTTGTATGTGTTTTCCAACTTAAAGTGTCTATCTTTAACATTCATGACTATTAAAGGGGTCCTCCATCTTGTGTTAGTGTTGTAGTTGTTCAATAGTAAGTAAAACTCCACCTTCCTTGCTCCTTCCATGTGTTGATCATATATTGGAGAAAACTTTCCAATTATGTATAAAGCACTTCAAAAGGGTTGAAGAAAAATATTCCTGTCCATTTTTATGCACAAACATTGTCTCCCACTTGAATAATAGCTCATTTTTAATGCATGAACCTACATCCATGTTCTTAAGAGATTTAAACTTTTATTTATTTTGTCTAATGACGGATGGAAATTGAAGCATTAATCTTTAGGACAGTAATGTCTTATCCGATTAAACATTTTAGTTTCACATAGAAAAATAATTTATTTAAGAAGAACTTACTCAATTAATCAAGTTCAAAAAATAATTAAAAATATGATCACTTTTCAAAAAATCTAGCATTAATAATGATCATGTACTAATAATACATAATACTGTATTAATGAGAATTAAAAATATAGTATTGAAATGTATTAAAAATTATAGATACAAATATTTTAAAATTTAACTACATTTGTAATTATTTGGATAGAGTAGTATATCCATTAAAATTTGTCTTAATGTAAAGCAAGTGTTTTTCGGTAGTTACTTAAGTTTTTATAAATATTATCATAATTAGGTTTTAACAAAATATTAATGAATAAAAAACATTTGAAAGAATTAATCAATTTCAAGACTCTTTTTAAAGAAACGTTTTAGAGATATCCAAAAATGATTTTTAAATAATTGACTTCCTTCAAAACATGCATTAAAAAGAACATATATTTATAAATATATTTTTTTGTGATACGATATTTAGGGTAGAAAAATTTCCATTCATCACCTCTTAGACTCCATTTGATAACCATTTAAACTTATTCATACATTTAATAAAGGGAAAATAGATTATTTGTCAATTACAAATATGCCCTTACTAATGATTAAGAGATTAAAATGAAAAAAAATAATAATAATAATAACTAACCATTTAATAGGAGTGTACATAATCCGGGTTGGGTAGGGTTGAATGAATTTTTTGGACCAACCCAACTTTTCGGGTTGACCAATTTACCAACCTGTCCAACCCTATGCATAAGCGCAATCCAACCCAACCCAACCCTAGATTTTTGGGTTGGGTTAGGTTGGGTTGGGTTCTCGAATTATGTTACTCTCATTTTTCTCTCTAAAGTTCAATTCATAGGCTCATAAGTATGTTAAAAAAATAGATGATATTATACTTCAACCTATTACCTATCTTATTGGTGCATAATCTTTTTTTTAAAAGGTTATAAATATGCTAAAAATTCACCTTATTAATTTATCTTACATACACACATAATATATATAATATATTCTTAGTTTGGGTTGGGTTGGGTTGAACGAGCTCAACCCAAGAACCAACCCAACCCAACAAAAACTACAAAATCATAACCCAACCCAACCAAAAAAAGTTATAACCCAACCCAACCCTTACGGTTTGGGTTGGATAGTCCGAGTTGCTCGGGTTGTCGGTTTTTTTGTACACCCCTACCATTTAAGGCCTATGAAGCTCATGTCGAAGGTAGTCGCAGGCTAGTGATATTAGGCAATCGTTTCAAGACTATGATGCTCCTGCCGAAGGTCGATACGGGGTGGAGAGCAAGGTGTAACAAATGCTTCTAGCTTCGACTAGTGCGTTTCAGGTCACCGTCAAGTGAGTTTCCCTACCAAACATCATTTGTAACAAAACCATCGTCGATGCTCTTCGAGCTGTTGGAGAACGAGGAACTCGTCTGCAACTTGAGGTGCACGGCTGCATGTGGGACAACTAGATGGGATTACACAAGAAAGAGGAGCTATGGTTCATAGTTAAACAAACCCTAATTTGAAGATGAATTTATTTACAAAAATATTTTTCGATTGTCTATTATTTGAGTATTAATCACATTAATAATTAATAAATATGTGATTAATTGGGAACATGATATTTAGTTATTGTAAGGAAAACATTTTTTTTTTAAAAAAAGCATATTTAAATATAATAAATAATATTTACAATTAATACTATGATTAGATAAAAGAAAGTTTTCTTAAATATTAGTCTATCATCCTTTATGCATCTTTTTCCATTGTCAAACCATGACAACGGCGATTCTGGAACCCAAATGAACAAGAGAGAAGATTGACGCCAGTGGCATCAAATGGCGATTGATGACAGTTGTGTCGAAAGAGAAGACTTTTCGAACAACGGCAACATCGAGGGAGAGGACTGGTTGGACAAGTGATGGCGACACTAACATCATTCTAAAACCCTAACAGACGAGGGAGAAGAAGGATAACAATTTTGAAATTCAATTTTTTTTTTAATTACTTTTAATTGAATGAACATGTTTGCTAATAAATAATTTGGTTAAATTGTTACATATTTTTTAAAAACTGAATATCCATCAATTACTCTTAAGAACAAAGTAGGATTGCATCTATTTCACAAACGGTTCAAATTTTGTCATTAGATATGTGTGCGATCATGATTTTAAAAGTTATGAGTTCGAATTAGATGTTCTTAAACTTTAAAAAATATTTAATAATCAATAATTATTGGAGGTTTGAATTACTCTACATTTGAAATGTCATTTATTCTTAAATAAATGAAAAAGGAATAGATTTTCTCTAATGAACTGTTGTAAAATCTGACCTTAGCCCATTAGAGACCTTTACAATGAGCACCTTTTGTACTCTTACTAGTTGATTAAGAGCATTCATGTGAGTTGCTTGTGTGATAACTCTGATGCGGTATAAAAGTGAAAATAGATAAAAGAAATAAAGTGGTTCTCTCCCAAATTTTCTAAAACCTATCTTCTGCTCTCAATTGCATCTTCTTCTTTTTCTCCAAGAAGTTATTGCTCAAAACTAATTTTTATTTCCATTTTGCTCTGTTGTTTGGTCTCGTCCATAACTCCATTGCATCTAGATAACTTCGTTTATCATCATAATTGGTATCAGAGCTTCCAGATAGAAGCGAGGGAATTCATCGATCGTTCATGAAGCTTGTGAATCCATATAAAGAAATCATGTCAGTTAGGTTTGAGTTGGAGAAATTTGATGGATGAAGTGATTTTACACTTTGGAAAAGAAAGATGAAGGCATTGCTGGTTCAATAGAAGGTTTCGAAGGTCTTCAATGTTAAAACTGAGAAGGTAAAGAACTTTCAGAACAAGAAAAATCTAATATGAACGAAATCGTTAACAGCACCATCATTCTCTATCTAGGAGATAGTGTATTCAGATGAATTGGGGAAATTGAAGACGTTGTAGAGCTCTGGAAAAAGCTTGAAGAATTATGTCTCAAAATCGCTCACAAATAAGATCTATCTTAAGGAACGATACTTCGGTTTCAAAATGAGTTCATCAAGAATGTTGGAAGAGAATCTTGATGATTTTAACAAGATTTGTACTGAATTAGTAAGTTCCGACGAAAAGATCGATACAGAAAATCATGCTGTGATTTTGCTAAATTCATTACCTGACATTTATCAAGAAGTGAAATCGGCTATAAAGTATGGCAGAGATTTGATTTCTATAGATTTAATCATCAGTCAACTGAGATCTAAAGAACTTGAAATGAAGATCGAAAAATCGAATTTAGAGGCATTGTTCATTAAGAACAAGAATACAAAATTCAGTAACTATAAAGGTCAGAAGCAGAGCGTGAAGCAAGGTATGATCTCTCAACAAATTTTTCCTTCATCTACTACCATTGTTAAAGAAAAAGTATTATGCAATTATTGTCGAAAACATGGACATTCAAAATATGAATGTCCAACTCTAAAAAGAAAAGGAAGATTGCAATCCAAGCCCGAAGTCCAAGAATCTGCAAACTTACTTATTGCAGGAAAGAATAAGGAAAAAGAGTCAGAATGGATTCTTGACTCTGGTTGCACATTCCATATGAGTCCCCATCGAAATTATTTCTCAGACCTTAAACAATGTGATTCATGAAAAGTATTGCTGAGGAACAATTAGTATTGTAGAATTAAGGGAAAATGAACTGTTGTTTTGAAGATGTTTGATGGATCAATGAAGAAACTGACTGAAGTTCGTTATGTACCTAAACTCACTAAAAATTTAGTATCCTTGGGGACTATTGATAGAGCAGGATAAAATTACACTTCAAATAAAGGTACATTGTCTATCAGTAAAGACTCCGTGATCAAACTAACAGGAAAACTTGAATGAGGACTTTATGTTTGCTTGGAAGAGCCATCTGAGCAGAGCTCAACGTAGCCACTTTTTTTGGATGCAAAAGAACTTAGTTATGGCATAGGAGATTAGCACACATTAGAAATGGTGGGCTAGATGCATTACACAAACAAGGACTCAATGACACAAAAAATTGTGAGCCAATCCCTTTTTGTGAAGATTGCGTACTCGGCAAGTCCATAAAGAAAATTTTTTCTATATCTGCATCCAAGACCACAGAACAATTGCGATTGATCCATTCAAATCTTTGGGGACCCTCGAGGCTGCCTACACATGGAGGCACTCGCTATTATCTTTGTATAGTTGATGATTTCTCACGCAAGATATGGACATATATGATGAGAATAGAGGATGAAACCTTCCAGAAATTTGATGAATGGAAGAAACTTGTTGAGAACCAATCTAGAAAGAAAATTAAGATATTACGAACAGACAACGGACTTGAATTTTTAAACTCCAAGTTTGAGCATCTGTGCAGGGAGAGTTGAATTCAAAGGCAGCTTACAGTTCTTGGAACAACCCAACAAAATGGATTGGCCGAGAAGTTTAATCGAACCATCTTAGAAAGGGTGCGATGTATGCTATCCAATGCTCAATTACAAAAGAATTTTGGGGCGAGGCAATTCAGACTGCAACATACATCATTAACAGAAGTCCATCGGCTGCCATTGATTCGAAAACACCCCAAGAAGTTTGGACAGGAGTCCCACCAAAGCTAAGTCACATGTGAACTTTTGAATGTACTGCATATGCACATTTAAATAGGATAAAATGGATGCAAGGGCCAAGAAATGCATTTTCATAGGCTACCCACCTGGTATCAAAGGATACAAATTATGGTCCATTAAAGAAAGAGAAAATAAATATTTTATAAGTAGAAATGTAACGTTCAATGAGGAAGACATGCCTTGGAAGCATTAGCTCAATGGCAAGGATTCAATGGCTCAAAGTGATTTTGAACTCGAGCTAGAAGATCCAAAACCTCCCACAGTTACGATGTGACTGAACAAAATGTATGAGATATTACAGAACCTGAATCCATTATTGAAATACCTCAAGATGTGATAGAAGTTGAAGAGAGCCTGGATTCATATCAGCTTGCTCGAGACAGAGTAAGAAGAACAATCAAGCCACCTAGTCGATATGATGAAGTAGAATATACAGCATATGCTCTCAACTGCTATGAGCAGTTCACACTTGATGAACCTGCTAGCTATATGGAAGCCTTAAAGGCATCTGATTATGATGAACGGAAAGCTGTAATGCAGAATGAATATCAGTCCCTGATTAAGAATAAAACTTGGATCCTAGTTCTAAAGCCAAGCAATCAAAGAATAGTGTCTTTCCATTTCTTTCAAATGGATATACAAGTTGAAACAAGAATTGAAAGCTGCCGATAAGCCAAGATATAAAGCTCGGTTAGTGGCAAAAGGATATACATAAGAAGAAGATGTAAACTACAATGAATGTTTGCTCCAGTTGTGAAACATACTTCAATTCGAATCCTATTATCCATAGTTGTGCAATTAGAACTTAAAGTGGAACAAATGGTTGTCACCACGACATTCTTTTATGCATCACTAGAAGAAAAGATCTTCATGATTCAACCACCTGGATTTGAAGATAATGAGCACAAAGACTCGATATGCTTGCTCAAATGGGCAATATATGGTTTAAAGCAAAGTTCTCACCAATGGAATAAATGCTTTGATACTCTAGTATCCTCAAAAGGTTTCACCAAAAACGTTTTGACAGTTGTGTCTACATAAAGGAAACTTATGATGGTAATTTTGTTTTACTACTACTATATGTAGATGACATCCTCTTGTACTCGAACAGCAAGGAGAAAATAAACTTAGTTAAGCAACAATTAAAGGATGCATTTGAAATGAAGGATTTAAGCACAGCAAAGAAGATACTTGGGATGGAACTCAACCGTGATCGAAAAGGATCCACTCTTCACATTGATCAATCTAGCTACCTAAAGAAACTTGTTGAAAAGTTCCATATGGACAAGTCTACCAGAATGGTCAAGGTACCGATGTCACAGCAATCGAAACTAAGCGTTCGTCAATCTCCTACAAGAGTTGAGGAAGAAGCTGAAATAAAAGGGATACCTTATGCAAACCTGGTCAGAAGCTTAATGTAGGCAATGGTTGCATGCAAACCAGAGTTGGCGTATTCTATGAGCGTCGTAAGTAGATTTATGGTAAATCTTGGAAAGGCTCATTGGGATGCTTGTAAGTGGAATCTACGTTATGTGAAAGAATTAACATCAAAAGGGTTGATGTATTCAAAATGAGACAAAACAGAAACCAAAATCGTTGGATTTGTTGACTCAGATTACGCTGTTGATATTGACAAAAGGCGATCTCTATGTGCGTATCTATTCTATCTCTATAAGAACGTCATCAGCTGGAAATCGACTCTCCAAAATGTAGTGGTTTTCTCATCCACTGAAGCCGAGTACATTACTCTAGCCGAAGCAGTGAAAGAATCAATATGGTTAAAGGGGTTGGTATCCAAGATGATGAATGATGATTTTTCAATCAAGATGCACTGTGACAGTCAAAGGGCAATTGCTATCTCAAAGAATCCAATACACCATGAGAGGACCAAGCATATCGATGTAAGGTTCCATTACATACGTGATATCGTTCAAGATGGAACGATTACTCTATGAAAGATTGGTACAGAACACAACCCAGCAAATGCTCTAACGAAGGCACTAACTGCTGATAGATTCTCTTACCTATGTGACTTCATGAAGCTTGGAGAGGGTTGACAACCCAGCACATGCTTCTCAAACCTTTTGCCAACAACAATGGTATTATGCACGTCAAGGGAGGGATTGTTGTAAAATCTGACCTTAGCCCATTAAGGACATTTACAATGATAATATAGCACCTTTTGTACTCTTATTAGTTAATTAAGAGCACTAGTGTGAGTGGCTCGTGTGATAACTTTGATGAGGTATAAAAGGGAAATAGCTAAAAGAAATTGTTGAATTATTTGATTTGATTTGATTTTATATTCTTCCTTTAATTGAATTATTCCATATGTAATATTTCCTTATC
>JBBMKA010040915.1:0-21714 GCA_037833695.1 Sechiopsis laciniata | reverse complement strand
GAATATTTATATCTTACTTAATCAGCCAAAGTAGCTGGCTAAGATTCTTGTACTTTTAATTATTCTCGTACATCTATTATGTATATATATTATATGTGGATGAAGATCATAGTTTACATTGAAGATCCTTAACCTTGTTGAATATTATTCAATCTCAAAATTTTATTATTTTAACTCTGCTCTTACAGCTCGATACCAAATTTATGAGATTGTTGGCGTATTTATTACATGTTCGTACTCATTCAATCACTTGAGTTCAATTTTCAAAGTCAAAGTTTTAAACCCACATAAAATTGTTGATTTAAACAAAACATCAAATGCTCTCATCTTTTTCAAATAATTTTTTTATCCTCTCTGAACTAACTTAATTATTATCATGTATAACATAAAAACTAAAATATTATAGGTTTAAATTCTTTTTCTTTTTAATATAATTTGAAAGAGGGAATCAGAAATTCTACATAAAAGAGTATTATTGTTTTTGAATAAATAAGAGCGAAACACTGATTTTCAGAATTGAATATGTAACCTAATTTAAAGTGGATTACCATCAAATAAAGAAATCAACATGCCACCATTTTTTTTTTTTTTGACAGTGGGTAGGTTTAAATACTCTTACTTCTAGATTAAGTATTGAAAAAAAAGGGAAATAGTAATAAATAGATCACTTTCGAAAAGTATTTACAAATATAGGTGCACAAGTTTTTTTTTTTTTTTTTTTTTGCAAAGTTAATTTTTTTTTAAAAATTTGAAATTCAATATTTTTCCTTAATACCATTTTGCCCTTCTACATATTTAATACTTCATTTTTTAATTCAAACTCCATTTTTCATACTTTCCATCTTTTTAATACATATCATATTTAATTGTCAAAACCTTTAATGTTATGAGATTTTAATTCTTTTTTGCATTTATCTCACATCTTTATTCCTCATATGTATTTATTGCATTCATTTTAAATTATTAATGTTATAGTCAAACTTTCTATAATTATGAAATTTATACCATAAAACCTAATACCATTAATGTGCATTCTATTATTAATGTTATAGTCAAACTTTCCATAAGCTTTTAATGTGCATTTTTTCGTTATCCTAATCTGATATGTCTTAGATGGTACCGTATGGTCTGTCTTTATTCTCTTTCATCTTTTCAATACCCTAAAACCTAATACCATTAATGTGCAATTCTATTCATATCAAATCCATCTTCCGTACTCATATTTTATACAGTAATGTTTATGGCCACAGTTTTCATAATACCGTTAACATTGTAGTTAGACATGTAATGCTATACTATTTTGGTTACAAACATTTATAATAGTGTATAATATACACAATACTATAATCGCTCACATATTACATGATATATACTGTATAGTTTATATAGTACCTTTAATGTTTACCTACGGTTATATTCTTATCTAATCCATTTTTCAACTCATATTGTATTCATTAATTTTTAATTATGTAATATCGTATTGTTTACACATGTGCATTGTACCAAATATACATCAATACAATATTGTTTGTACATGTTAGTAATATTGTATATTCATTCACATATTACATTTATATAGCACCTTTAAGGTTTACCGTCGATTCTATTCATATCCAATCCATCTTCCAACTCCTATTATATTTATTACTTCCTATTGTATTTATTACTTTTTAAATGTATAATGTTCTAATATTTCCATAATGCACTATCATTATACGATAATTTCATGACAATATTGTTCGAGTTATGAATGCAATACTCATAATCCGTAACAGACTTAATATAAGGATGTGTAATATCAAACAGTAAATATAAAATTAAACATCTTGCAAAATTCCAAAGTTCACGAGTTTCCATATGGTCACAAAAAAAAACATCCAAAAATAACATACAACAAACTATCCTAACTCTAAAGGTAGGACATTAATTGAAAATTGGGAGGATAAAGAAATTGCATATTTCCTTTTTCTTCTTCATTCTTCGTCTTTTTTCTTCAGCCGACCCTAGCTTAGACGTGAAAAGAGACCGCATGATCTTTCATTGTCTTTTCTTCCTAGCTGCCATTTTTGCATGTTGTATATGTAAAAATAGTCTATGTCATTTCAACTGCATAGACAACGCATATAAAATTAGTATATTACAACCAGTATAATTCATAATATACTAAACATGGTATAAACAATACTGTATTATACCACATCAATATACAATAGTGAATTAGATGCATTGCAACTTGCATCTACATCCTCGTATTTGACCTAACATCAAACCAATAGTCAGCATGAGTATATGAATAAATGTACCGTAAAAAAATTATAGTATTACCTCAGTTCCGAGTTGGTCAGTGCCTTTGCCATGTTCATTCTCAGCATGTGTTTCTCCATTTCCTTCTTCTTCAATAGCATCTACAAAAACATATAGCACTGGATGATCTCGTTGTCTTTAATTTGAAAAACTAATTAGTAAACCTTAAAACTAACGAAACTAATGATTAATAACAACATTCATGATTAAAATGAAATAACAAACAGATATATACGTGTACCGTAAGTGTATGTCCTCCATCAAAGAGTAAATCATATGTGTATGTCCTATGCAAATCTACTGTAAAAAAACCCTAAAACTAAATAAAACTGTAAACATACTGTAAGAATGTCTTCTTTTCGTGCGTGCACTGTGTTTCGAGTTCCGATCGTTAATACTTGAAAGGTGTTGAAACGACATCCAGATTCTCGGATGAACCAGGCGATGTCAAGAATTGAAGAAGAAGATGAAAAGGCGAAAGAAAAAGAACGAGACGAATTGAAAATAAAATGAAAAAAATAGCAATTTCTATTTTGGCAGAGATTTGGTAATAATGACAGCACAATTTTAGGAGTTAGTGGGTATGAAAGTTGGAGAGTTGACGATTTCCCCTAATTAATGCCCTAAAATTTGCGCCTAGTGGGTATGGAATGAGAAGAATTATCCTATTTTAAAAATTGTTTTCGAAATGAAATAACAATAATAGGAGGGTATTATTGTTATTGGTTATTTATTAATTTAATAATATAATTAACAAAATTTCATTTTTGCTAATATTTTTCCAACCACCTATATTTACAAATACTTCTCAAATATGGTTTATTTACGAAAAGCTAAAAAAAAAGAAGTATTATTAGAAATTGAGTTCACTGTTTCAAGTCTAGTAATCCATGCACCTGAGTTGAGTTACGTGGTTAATTGTCAATAAGAGTAATAGCTCAAGCGGCATTAATGTACAATCATTGATCAAGAAATCTTAGGTTCAAGTCTTCCTACCTTCAATTATTGTAATCTAAAAAAAAAAAAAAGAGTTACGTGGTTAACTTACCATATAAAATGTTACTTTTCAAATGTCAGAGACAAAAAGAAAATACTGGTCAACCTAAAGGTAAGTTACGTAAATCAATTTCAGAAAAAAAAAAAAAAAAAAACAGTTACGTAAATCAAATTGAGTAAAATTGTAAGGCATGCTGAGGTTGAGTCATATTTTAATTTTTATTAAAACTATGGTTCTGATTTGCATTAAAAATGTTGTAAATAATAAAAACGAATTAAAAAAAGTAAAATACATTGAATGATAGAAATGAGTTTTTGATGGGCAGCTCTCAGTGTTTTGGTAGATGATTTGATTACTTCTTATTATTAATTTTTTTTTGTTGGTAATATTAGTAACCTTATCCGAAGTGGTGGTCGTTCGCAAAAATAAATACTTGAATATTTATTAATAAATACTCACTAAAAAGTTACAATTATTTGTGAGATATAAAAAATGCATTAAAGAATATATAAAAATGATAATTTCACTAATAAAAAAAAAATTATATATTTAAAAATGACTGATAAATATCCAAGTATAACTTATTTACTTGACTTAGATATTAATACATGTAAATGTGGCTGAATTTGAGTTTTATTTTATTTTTCCTTTAATTAAAGAAAAATAAAATATAACTTAAATCGGCTTAAACATGATCAAAATCCTAATGTATGTAAAATCTTGTTCTCTTTTTTTGTACATCCCAAAAAAATTAATATTCCTTTTCTTGAAAGAAAAAAGAGATTAAGTGATCTGTGTAATTCCGATCATTCGAAATCAGCAACAATCTTCTTTATTTTTCGGTACTAACGGTTTAGCCTCCACCACATCATCGCCACCGCCGCCGCCGCCGCCGGTCAACTTCCTAGCTCTAACCGCTTCAAATTCCCAATCCGTAAACCCCAAAACCACCAACATCGCCGCCGCACAGCAACCCTGCGCCGCCAGCAGCCCCAACCAAAGCCCCTTGAAATCAAAGCCGCCGTAAAACGACAACCCCACCGCCACCGGCAAACCCACCAAATAAAAACACCCCAAATTGATATTCGCTCCGATCTTCACCCTCGCCGTCCCTCTCAACACGCCGCAGCCCGTCGTCTGCGGGCAGTTCCCAAGCTCACACAGCCCAATCACGGGCAGCACCATCGTCGTCAATCCTATAATCTCTTTATCCTCTGTAAACATCCTCGCCCAAATCTTCCTTATCGAAACTGCAAAAAACAGAGCCGAAATCCCCAATACAAAGCTGCACAATAACCCAACAATGGCGGCCAATTTCGCTTTCTTTGGCTGCTCTGCTCCCAATTCGTTCCCAACTCTGGTTGATACGCTGAAACTCAACGACGATGGGAATATGTAAATCAATGCTGTTGTTTGAATCAAAATCCCCATTGAAGCAACTGTCGCCTCTGGATTTATTAGCAATCCACAAAGTAAAATCATGATTTCGTACCACCACCATTCTAAACAAACCGATATGCAACTTGGGATTGCTAAATTTAAAAGCTTTCCCCATTCTTTGAATGCTTCGATTGAGAATCCTCCCCATGTTTGCTTATGAACTTTGAAGATTACTATGTAGAGGATTAAGGAACCCAACAAGTTGAAATTTGTCAAAACCCCTGCTATTGCAACTCCTCGAATTCCCAAATTGAGATGAGAAACGAGGAGATAATTGATGGGTATGTGGAGAAATATCGAAAAACAAGCGCAGAATGTGAGAGGCAGCGTTATCGATTGAGCTCGAAGATAGATTCGAAGAGGGTGGATTAGGGATTGAGCGAGGAGGTCAGGAACAGAGTAAAGCAGGAACAATTGGGCTTGATTGGCAATGGATTCGTTCTGTTTGCAAATTAAGAGAATGGGTTTGACATTCAGCCAGAGAATTGAGATTGGGATTGAGGTTAAGGAGAGGAGGAGGATGGTTCGTTGTAAGGCGAGGCCGAGGAGGGTGAGTTTTTTGGCGCCGAAGGCTTGGGCGCAGATGGGCTCCATGCCGATGGCGAGGCCGGAGAGGATGGAGTAGCCGGTGATGTTGGCGAAGGCGATGGCGAGGGAGCCGCCGGCGAGGGGGAGGTCGCCGAGGCGGCCGAGGAAGAGCATGGAGATGAGGGAGCGGGAGTAGAGGAGAAGGCTGGTGAGGATGATGGGGAAGGCTATTTGGGAAATGGAAAAGACCTCTTGAATGGCTAAGGAGAAATGGGTGTTGTTAGTTAGTTTAGTTGGTTTGGATGATGTTAGTGGTTGAGGGATCAAGGGGTTTGTAATGGGATTAGGATTAGGATTAGGATTAGGATTAGGCTTGAAATGAGAGTGATTAATTGAGTTATGGTAAGGAACTTGATTGCATGGTTTGGTGTTGGGGTTTGAGCAATTTACACCACACATAATTTCGTGTTTGTGTTTCTAAAACAAACGTGAGAAAAAAAAGGAGAGAAGAATTGAGACTTTAATACAAAGAGAAAGAGAAAGAGAAAGAGAGTTTTGCTAAAGACATAACTTGCGAGTCCTTTTTATAGCTTATCAAACGCGTAAAGTCTCTTTTTCTCTCTCTCATATTTTTTTAATGAATAAAAAGATCTTTGCGAGTTGTTTTTCACTGTTTAGAAGAGTGTCAACTCCATTCTCTGTATTTTTAAAGTGGATTCTATGCTTCTTAAAACTTGGAAAATCATGTGTCTATTTTTATTCATTTACCTTTTATGTTATGTCCACCCTCTCATTCTAGAAATATTGGTGGGTTGATTTTTGATCAACGATCACAAATGACACGATGTATAATTTAATGACGAAAATGTTACTAGTTTGTATTCTCTTAACTCAAAAAAAATAAATTGAAAGAGTTTAAAGATTTTAGTAGTTTTTGAGTATTTCAAAAAAATTGTTGAGTACTTCAAGAACAGAATAAGCCTCTGTGATTTTGTATTTATGTTTTATATGACTAGAGGATGTTTTCTCTTCCACTTATATATGAATAGTCTCTTATCTAATCAATATGAAACTTTAATCAGATACACACTCAATAAAAGCATAAATCCTAGCTAATTTGAGTAAAGTTCAACACACACAACTTTTTAGAGAAATAAAGAAAGAATAATACTTATGTTTGCATAGTTCATTAATAAAATGTGTTAGCTACATCCTTAAGCAATGAGAAACTAATTTTATTTAGAACAACACAGAGTATAAAATACATGATAATCTGATAAAGGGTTTAAAATGATTCATATATAGTACTCTTATCCTAACATAATAAACCCCATATTTAATCTTTCCAAAGCGCTAAATAACTAATTCAAGACATTTCAACACTTAGAAGCTAATTAGCTTGTATGGTCAACTAAAACTTTAATTTTTTTTTCTACAAAATAATTGCATAAAAAAGGAACTTCGTATGTGGGCAGCAAGAAAGTTGTACGGCTGAATCAAATGGTAGGAAAGTAAAGCCAAAATTTTAGTATTTGGAATGAATATCAGAAGAACAAAGGGCCCATCGAAAACTGTCATTGGATTCACCAACCATTAACTTTAGTATGTCTGTTTTCTCTTGTAATTTATGATCGGTCTGGTTTTTATTTTATGACAGCAAAATCCAAACTCACAAATCTTGTCATGTTCTTCCTTAACTCCAACACAGCCTGGATCCATTCGTACAATGTTGTATTGTTTTGTGTGTTCTAACTCTAATTCTCTTGTTTTATGTCTTTATGTTTCAGTCAAAATACTATTTCTCTGTCCACTACCTTTCTTGTACCCTCGTTTCTATTGATAAATCCCATATGCTCATCCAAATTTTCAATGACAGTTTTTGGCAGTTTAACTAACTTACAAATTTCTTTCTTTTTTATTCCCTCACAAAAGGGTCAAATCCTTTCACTGGTCTGTGTAATGTTCTCTCTCTCTCTTTTTTAAATTCAACTATATTTGTCGGGAGGGATTCAAACTTGTAATATTAGATAGTATGAACATCTATCTTAAATTAATTAGTAATGAAAAGAGTAACCAATCTATCTTTATCAATTGTTGGGAGGTCTCCTCGTTTTTCTATGTGGAATCCTCGACATGCCTTTCAAGGTGGTGCTTCTTTTAGACTCTCCAATCTTAAATTTGATTTCAATTTCATTTTACTAGACTGAATATTGGGTTAGGTTTAATGAGCACTGATAACATATTAAATAGTATAAGCTTTCATCTCAAAATTAATTGATAATAAGAGGAATAGTTCATCTATCTTATACAAGATAACTAGAATTATGTTTTTTGGTGGCAATATTGTTATGCTTCTAAGTTCATGTATACTGGGCAATTCTATTTAATAAATGTGAAATTTCATAGTCTCAAGCCTAGTATTTGAATATGGAATTGGAATTTAGATTTTACTCTTTTTGGCCCAGCATTCCTTTAGATTTTCTGCAACCTGTTCACGTTATCTAATTATCTTAACTATTTCTAAGAATAAAGACGGACGTTATAGACTAACACAAGTCTTTTTAGCATTTTTTTTTCGCTAACATGTTTTCTACTAAAATTCTTAGAAGGTCATCTAATTCAAAATTATTTCAAGTTAAGCACGTTTATTAACTTTAAAGTTCCTTTGACTGAGCCACAAAAAACAAATTACGTGCATTTTATTAAAATTAGTGGTAATATCAATTCTTTAAACCTTTTTCATCTATGATTTCCATATCCTCAAGATCTTTTTCATTTATATGTGGTCATAGCTCATTCATATATTCTTCCTAGTCCTGGATGTTACAAATTCATAGATCTTTATCATTGGCATTAATCACCAACTAAAAAGGTTTCTAAAAATTGTGCTTAAAAGGGATTTTCCACAGTTATTGGTTGACGAATATTGAATCATTATTGAATCATGCTGATAATATATGTAACTAGGATGGTGACAAATTAAATTCTTATATATTGGTTACTAGTCTTCGTATATGCAGGCGTTTGCGATACAAAACACAATAAGATTCATATCCGGCATGAAAGAAAATATGGGTAGAAAAGGTCAACTTTAAGAAGTAAAATTTTAGACCAAGATTTGGTCGTAGAGAGTCAACATAATGGACCAGCAAATGCCAAGTGGAGTTTGCAGCCGTGGGGTTAAAAAAAAAAGCATATATTATAAGGTGGATTGGTCGTTTATTATGACATAAGAGGAAGGTCGCATGAAGTGACACTTCTTCACTTCAAAACAAAAAAAAAAAAAAAAAGAAAAAAAAACACACATTGGCTTGGTCTTTAAAAACGTGTAGAGAAAAAGTCTAATAATTCATCCATCTCTATCCACACACACATATATATATACACCAAAATATCAATATCCTTATTGCAAAAACATCAATTCCATTCATATAATGCTTTATTTTGACTCTTTCTTTCAAACAAAGAGAAAAATATTTTCCCATATTTGATTTTTTTTTTTTTTTTTTTTTTTTTTTTTTTGGAGAGGAATATATCATTTTTAACTTAAGTGAAGCAAGTGAAATGAACCAACTTTTTGCTGTTTAGTTGTGTTTTATAGCAACCCCATTTAAAGTTTTCCCTGTTGGGCGTGCTTTTGAAGGTGTAAATGGGGAAAGGAAAAATCCCTTGTTTTATGACAAAGAACTCCAAAAAGTACTTTTTTAAAGTACAAAAACTTAGAAATAGAAAAGAAAAAAAAAAAAAAAAAAGTGCAAACAAGTCATGGTGGTTCGTGAGCGTTAATTGGGTTGGAAAAATTTTCCTGTTAAAATTCTCTTTCCTTCTAATGTCATGTAAGTTGAGTATTTTCAAATTTAATTAGTGAGATGATATTGTGGATGAGGATGAATTGAATTTGACAATGGATCTACCTATTTTTTCATTAGATTTTTTGTAGTCACCCAAAAGTTTACAATACTAATAAAGATATTGTCTCTTACTAATTTATGATTTTCTCATGATGTTTGTTTTTCCAGCTCAAGTTACTGTTTTGTAATTCTATTGAGAAATTAATGAGAGATTTTCTTTCGAAGGGTACTAAATTTTAAGATGGTTCGTATTTGGTTAAATGACTTATCATCAATCTTCCAAAATACCTGGAGGTCTGAACCATTATGAGAGAAAAGAGATGTTAAGTCTCTGGTTGGGCAAGAGAATGATAATGATTAAGAGAGGAATAATAATAAAGAGGAGAATAATTATAGAGTAATGGTTATTTGTGTTTGAGATTAACGTAATGAATATGGAAATAATGATTATTTGTATTTGAGATAAAGATAATGATTATGAGAAAAATAAAATAATGAATATGATGTGAGTGAAAAATAGTAATGTGACGTAAGAAAAATTATTGGAGGAAGAATAAAAAGTAGTTAGGAGGAGAATGAAAAAAGTAATTTTTGGAAAACGTGATTATGGAGGGAATGATTCCCGATGACCCAAACACGGCGAATCATCCTCATTTCCATTCTCTCATTTATTCTTGGTGGCCCAAACACCCCCTAAATGATATACAAAATCAAAGTTTTTTTTTTTTTTTTTTTTTTTTTTCAACTTATCCATCTATGTTATCGCCAATAATTGGCATGTTTTTATTTAGCTTTTCCTCTGTTTAGGTCTTTGTTCCTTTTATTGTCAGACTGTTGTTTTCTTCTTTTAAAAGATTCTTTGGTATCCCTTCTAAAAGAAAATAAAATGATTTTCACGTTATCTAGTATATATGACATTTTGGTCCCAAACCTATCCTCTTTTACTATGAAATGAAAACATCTCGAAGTAAAACGAACCTATAAGTTAAATGATGCATAATAGTTATTATGATTATGATCTTTGAAACTTTGGAGGAAGTTAAAGATATATTTAGAAATTGAATTCAAAGCCAAAAATAATTGAGGTTGAAATTAAACTGGATTCAGCAAATCAGTAGCTTGCTTAGGCAATAATTTGAAGACTAAATTAAAGATTCCTTGACATGATTACTTGGGTGGGATGATAAATTTGCATTAGTCTATTATTATCTTTAAAAAAGTTAATTACTTAGAAGATATTAGAAAAATTGAAAAAAAAAAACAAGGTCTTTTGAAACGTAATGATCTCAAACCGACGTATGAACACTAGCCACAAAAATTGTATTTTGAACCTTTTGAATATTTTATAACAATCCCAACTTGGTCTCATGATGTTGTAAGCAAATTACTAGTCTTTTGACCACAATACTTTAAAGTTACTATTCAAAATATACCCAACTTTCAGTGGTGTCCTGGGTATAGAGGAGCGAAACTCCAATTTTCCGGTTTTCAAAAACAAAAATATATATATACCCAACTTAAATATTTCATCACATTCAAAAGTAATGTTTTTGTCTATGAATTTCAAAAAAGTTCTTTTTTTTTTTTTTTTTTTAATTAAATGAACACAACAGCATATCAATTAGGTTGCGTAATTTTAGGTTATGTTAACATAACATATCAAAAGTGATCATGTCATATTCACAGATAACACACTTTTGTTACATTAATTTAAACTTGTCGATGAACTATTTGAACTTTTTTATTTGACATATACAAATTTAAATAGGGTAAAGAAATTTCAACTACTAAATAATATCACACATCATTAGAACTTGAAAGTTTCCCGAGTTTTTTTCACACTATCTTAGATGAAAAATTCTTCTCAATCCCACATTAAAAAAAAAAAAAAAAAAAAAAAAAAAAAAAAAAAGAAGGAAGTGAAGACACACAGGATTAGAATTGTGACCTCGGTTTTGATTGAGTTTATTTGTATGATAAAAAGTAGAATTCGATTAAAAGATGTTCCACTAGATTGCTTGGTTTTTTTAGAATCATTTAACAGTTATGTGAAAAGGAGAAAATGACTGATGAGATTAATTAGGTATGGTATGAACCAAATTGGAATATGCTCTCAATTAAATGTTGAAAAATGGGTTTCATAATGTATGCAAAGTTCCAGCCCCACCATATTAAAAGAACTTTGTTTTAAGTGTGAAAAAGGACTACTGAAATTAGTTAAATATATGATAAAATATAATTTAGAAAGATTCTTTTCCTCCAGAGACAAGTCTCTTTAATTAATATCCACACACACATATACAATGTTTATAGATTTATCTCATCTTACTGTGGTTTGTACCAGATTCTTCTAAATTGTTTAACATTAAAAACTACAAGTAAATACAACATTATCATGATGCATATATTTCCTTTCAAGTAACACTAGTAGTGTCAATTCAAACAAAGGTTAATCGATGAAACATCGATTATCATCATAAAGATCAATAGTTAAATCTCAACCATACAATTGTTGAACGTAAGAAAAAATGTAAAACATATTGATTGAAATGAGTCTCTTGATTAAATAGTATATACAAAAAAAAAAACTTTAAACCTTTTGAGTTAAATGATAATTTAATATTATATTAATACAATAAAAGAATATGAAATAACCCCTTACGGTACAATACTTCTTCATCATATTTAGTAGAGATTTAACTTCAAATTGGTAAAAACTGAGTAATTGATATTTTGGTAGATTTTAAAACCCTCACCAGAATGTAAAGACTCAGTTGTATCATATGTTAATTATGATAGTCATGAAAATGAATAATGTCATATGTTTTAATTATAAATAAATAAATGATATCATATGCTAATTATGAAAATGAACAAAGTGATATGTTGTCATGTAAATCAAGATCAGTTGTAATAGAATGTTTCGTACATACTATCTTCATTTAGTTTAGGGAGTTGAATCAAGTAAAATAGTCTTAATAATACCCGACTAATAATATCGTATTAGAATTTACGTAGCAGAAAGTTAGTTACACATCCATTGTAACAACTCCTATATAAGGATCAGTTATCAGTCATAGTTAGGAGAGCTTAAGGTGTATCTTTAGAGTAGGAGATTCCAGAATTAAGATCGTTGATTAGAGTTGCAAGAAGCTTTCCTTTTGTACTCTTGAAAACTTCCTGGTAAATCTGATTGAATCTTGCTCTTCATAGTGGAGGTAAGTCGATACTGGTTGAACCACTTTACCTTGTGTCAACTCTCTAATCTCTTCTCTATCTCTTTATTTTTCAGTAAGTTTTTGTGTGTATTTTTCCTTGTGTTCATTATCAAAAAGAGAGAAGAGAAAAAGAAAGAAGAGGTTTCGATTTATACGGTCGTACCCATATAGCTGCAAGAGAGAAGTCTAAGACAATTCCCTGGTCATTTGTATGGGCTCTGAACTTCTTCAAACTCCCTCAAATCTTAATATGTCAAAATATTGAATTTGTGGCCAGCACACGTGAACAAAATGCTGAGAATGTATCTCATAATATGTCCAAAAATCATCCTTAATCCATTAATTTATGACTTTCATTCCCTATAGAGGAAGCTTATTATAAGAGCTATATTACCATATATTCTCAAACAAAAAACAAAACACAGATCTATCAACTCTAAAAAAAAAAAAAATAATAATAATGAAAACACAGCTTGTATATTAACATCCCACTACAATTACTATAAAGTTTTGTTTAAAAAAACAATTACTATAAATTTACTATAAATTCGAGCATTTTTTAAAAAAAAACTAAATTGAGCATAAATTAGTCAATAAAATACCAATTGTTATTTTAAATGTGAACCCAAAAGAATAATAAATTTACTCTTAATTATCTCAGTTGGCTAAAATACTCGAAGGATTTTTAAAATAAGTTAGATAGTCTTATATTTTTTAGGAATATTTATTTAGACTACAAGTTTCTGTTATCACTCAAAATCGTAGTAAGAATTAGTATTTTTCCCGTTTTTTTTTATGTGTGAATAGTTTCGTTTTATCAATTTGGTTGTGCAAATTATTAGTGTTCTCAACAAGCACACAAACATATTTCAAAATTCAACCTACTAAGTATCTAGATGGCAATATTAGAAATTAGAAAAACCAAGAAGAATTCAAAATATTCAAAATTCATCAAATATTAAAAGTATATGATGAAAAAGCATAAAGATAAAGAGCAAGTTTTAAATTTCTTGGAAAGTTCCGATAAAAAGTGGACAAATGTCGGTCTTAAAAATGAAGTTGGGGTTGGATTCTTAAAGTTTGAGTCGCAAAGTGAGGATTTGAACCAATCCTTCACTTCTTTATATTATTGATATCTACGAACCAAAGAAGAATTATTGTCTTCTAATTCTTTTCTTTGACTTTTATGTGTCCTTTTTTTTTTTTTCTATTGTAAAGGAGGGATTAGCAGACATGTGTCAAATTGGTATTGAATACATCTTTTTATGTTTCTAATTTTTAATAATATGTTGTATTTGTTAAAGTCTTTATCATCTCTCCAATCGACAAAAAAAAAAAAAGAAAAAAAAAAGACCTTTTGTTAGAATTTTATATAAAGGAAAAAAAAGGGGAGCTTCCTATCTTTCCAAGAGTAAACTGCCGACCAAAATCTAATTATTTTAAAAGCATAATGTTGTTGGATTTGGATCATTGTCTCTAACTTGGTTTTCGGATTTGGTAGCATCTTATCTTTGCATGCCCTAAGAATTTCGGCTCACTTGCTCTGAATTTGTAGAAGTGTTGGTCCCACTAAATCATATAGATAAGGATACGTATTATTTATTGAGGTCAAAAGTTCAACTTATTTGTATTGTTAGGCTTAAAAATGATTATATAACATTACTAAAATATGTAAAATTTGTGATCATTTTAGTTTAAATAAACATTTTCTCAAAAAAAAAAAAAAAAAAGGTTTAAAATAAACATATTCTTATCTTCAAATAAATAAATACATATTCTTACATCAATTAAAAATTTCGAGAGTCCCTACGTTTGAGAGCTAGCTTCAATTTGATTCTCATGTTTTAAAATTGAATAATTTTATCCTTGACATTTTATTAATGTTCACTTTGTGTGTTTTTTAGTTTACACTTATTTTCTTTTCAAAAATAAATTCACGTGAAAACCAATATAATCACTTCGTCAATTATATTGAAATCTAAAATTAATCATCATTTTAGTCAATATTAAGTTATGTAATTAGTCATTGTTATCTCATGGGCTAAAATTGAATATTATTGAAATACTGTGAGATAAAAATGGTTAATTTTAAAAATTTAGAGACCAAATTGAAAGTGGACTCCAACCTAAAAATTTAAAAGATATTTTTTCCAGATATTTTGGATTGATTTTAGAAGTATGATTATATGGATTTAGGCAAAAAGTATAAAATATCAAGTCATTATAAAATTGTTTTATGATGTTAGAGATTACATAGTTCAAGTGATGAAGCGTGTGATTTCGACCTCTAACCTCAAGGAGCTTGGTTTGGATAAGTCAATGATTTTATGACTTTAATCCAAAATAAATAAATAATTGATTATGTTTTTTGTTTAGCAGAAACCGTTGGTCATGGAGTATTTAATATTTCTTCCATTTTTATTTTACTTTATATATAAAAGAAAAGTGAGACGGATGTTGTTCAAATTGAAGAAATAAAAAAGAGCACTAAATAGTTCATATTGGATAATGATAGCTGAAAATCATAAAAGAATTAAAAATTGAGGAAATACAAATCACACAAGCAAAAGCAAAGCAACATTTTCTTTCTCATTCTTAAAAAAAAAAAAAAGGAAATTTTTTTTTTTTTTAATGTCTGACTCTGACAGCCACGTTTACAAGGTGTTAGGAATTAGAAAAGCTGGAACCAAACCAATGGGCTGGAGAGGAAGGCCCAACACTATTCGGGCCAAATATGGGCTCAATTGCAACGTGTTGGGCCTCAGGTTCTTGAAAATTGGAAGCCCAAAAAGCAATCTCAGCTCGAGTTTTGGCCAACTGGGTTTCCGCCACGTGTAATTGCTGTTGTAATTGAGAAATAATCCCAACACAACCATAAACTGGATCTTCAATTCTGCAATTCGCCTCATAAAATAACGTTTCTGCAGCTTCAGCTCGCAGATGAACAGGAAGTTGCTGATTTAATTAACCAAAAAACAGAATTAATTAGTAAAAAAATAAAACAATAAAACATTAAATAAAGTATATGGAAAAAAAAATGAAATTACTTGAAGAAATTTAGCAACATTGCTAGCACCATAGATTCGATGAACAATGGCAAATCTTTGAGGATTATTGGAAGGAAAAAAAGGGGAAAAAATGCAATCGGAAGGGCATTTTCTTCTTAAATATTTACAAGCTGCACAACGACCAGAAATCATGCTACAAAATCTAAGAACTGAATGGTTTTTATTTTGTCTCACATAAAAATGGACAGAAAATATTGAGAAGAAGATTTTGTAGAAAAATAAGAGAAGAAAGATTTTGATGGAGATTCTGCAAATCTTTTCTTTGTGTATATATATACATTTGATAGTGTTTTTGTTTGAGTTGAAGCTAACGGCTAGTTTTGTTTTTCAAATGATTTATGGTTTTGAAGGAAAGTTTTATGTGCATGGTAAGAAGCAATTTAGGATTAGGAATTTTCTTTTATTTATGCTTTGTTTCAAAAGAAAAAGGTTTAGGAATTTTCTTGCCTTGAGAGAGAGAAAGAGAATGATTTCATTTGGAATATTTGTTTTATAGAGAGAGATTTTCCAAGTGAAAAAAATGACGTTAGATGATTTTCTTATCATTTGAAAATAATGGCTGTTTTGTTTTAGCTTTATCTTTTTTTAGTAAAAAATTTTGTGTGTGAGAATCAAATCCAAGACATTTAAATCATAAGTATATATATTATACATTTTAAAAAAAGTAAAAATATATACATTTTCCTTGTTGAACTAAGTATTGCCGTGGACGAGTGTGTTTTATTATTATTATTATTTAATGGTAATTAAGGTTTTGTTTAATCTATATAGAACATGATTATTTTTTCAGACAAGATAGAATACGAGGTTAAAATTAACAAAATCAGATACAACAATGTCAAAATTAAAGACAATAATATGGAGTCTTTTATCCGACATCAATGTCGTGTGTTGAGATGTTATTTCTAAAAATGAGAATCTATTTCCTCTGAGATGAGCCATCTTTAAAAAAGATTTCTAAAAGATCATTGTCCCAACCCTGCCAAATAAACAGAAAAACATATATGTCAAATTAAAAATTGTTTAAATAACAATAAAGCTATATGGTTATATCAAATTATAAACATATATGGAAAAAAAAACCATCCTAAGTTTTCTATATAGTGTTTAACAGAATAAATGATTTTGCCTCTTTATCATAACCATAGAAAAAAAAACTCCAACCTTTTAAAAAAACAATGTGACATAATAAAAACAAAGTATAGAAACTTAAAAAAAAGGTATAGTTTTCAAAAACAATAAGTTAGAATCAAAATTGTCATGGGGGCCTTGGAGTTGCTTTATAAATTGTGGAAAATAAAAGCTCTTAATTAAAAGTGAAGAGAAAAATAAATGAAAAGGAAAAAAGAACCATTTTTTTTAAGAGAAAGGCACTAATCCTTGCAACATGAGTGAAATGAGTTCTATACTATAAAATAAACAAAGAAAGTTGTAGTCCAAAAACATATATTTTGTTTTTAAAAAAATGATGTTTGTACTATTTTGTACTCAAAGTATAGGGATGTTCATTTTCCTTGCGGGGACCCGCCCCTAACGGATTAGGCGGTGAACAAGGTCGGAGATGGAGGAGAAAAAATTTTCGTTGGCTAAACGAGGCTGGGGATGGGGAGGAAAAATTCTCGTTCGCTAAACGGGGCCGGGGATGGGGATTGTATTCCCTGTCCCCGATTCCCCGATCTTGTTGGCTAAACGGGGCCGGGGATGGGAATCTCCGCCCTGTTTATTATTATTATTTTAATATTTTTTCTTAATTCTACTCCTTTAATTCTCAAATAAATATATTTTTGTTGATATTTTTTTTGATAATTAACATTATAGTTGAAATTTATAGATTTTTTTTTTTTTAAAAATCTAATTTTTTTGAATCTTTTATCAAAAAATATATAAAAAATGAAAAATAAATAAATTTTAAAAAATTTCCGCCGGGAACCGATCCCTGTCGGTGCCCCGCGGGGAATCCTCGCCCCGATCCCCAAGAAAAAAATGAAAATTTTTCCGGAAACGGGGATTGAATTTTATGGCGGAGACGGGAAAGCCATTCCCTGGCTCCGTCCCGTCCCGTGGACATCTCTATTCAAGTATTGCTCTTCTAACCGAAGAATGAAGTATATCTTTTTCTATATATATATATAATAAACATATATAAAGATTGTGTATGAATTTACCTCGGCAGAAAAGCGTGAAGGTTGATCTACTTCCTTTTCAGAAGCATCCATTTCAATCCCATTCCAAATATCAGAGAGATTCATTTCTTCCTTCTAAAAAACACAAAAACAAATCAAAAGAAAGTAAAAACACTCAAACCATTATATACCAAACATAATTTAATTATTTTTTTAGTTCAACAAGAATTAAGAATTTTGATTCAAACTCTTGACTTTTGGATTATATAAATATAGATTTTAAATCAGTATCCTCTTGTTAACAATCTAATTTAATTAGTTTTTTTTTTTTTTTTTTTTTTTTGAAATCATCTAATTTAATTAGTTAACACATCATATACTCAATCAAATGTGAAAAGTCAAATTTCCTTAAAATAAAAGGGGTAATCATACTTTAATTCATGTTATAAACAAATTTTTTTTTACAAAGATATGATAGACAGAGCCAACATCATTAATTACTCTCTTTTTATTTTTCTTAAAAACCTAAATCAATTCATCTTTTTTGTATTACTTTCAATCCTCTATACTTTATTGGGAAATTAAAAAAATTTATAAATATGAAAACATACCCATAAAGAAGATTGATTGTAGTTGGGCTCCATGAAAATCTCACTAAGAACATCAAAAGAATTTTGGTGATCTTCACCAATATCTCCAAAGACCTCATAAGCTGTTTTCCAAATATTAACATTCACTTCTTCTGTTGACACTAAAACGCTTGAACCATTTTTCTCAACATTTGTGTTAGAAACCATTTCTAAATGTTGATTTGTACCATCAAGATTCCCACCTAATGCACAAGCCTTATCCAAGCTTAATCCTCCATTGTTGACATCATGAGAAGCTTGAACATTGAATTCTCCATTTCCTCCCAAACGAAGCATTTGATCCTCTCCGGTCAAACACCTAGGGTTTTCGTTTCCCCTCAACATGAAATTTTGATCGTCTTGAGTTGAACTCGAGAAGAGCCCGTTGAAAGGAAAGTAAGGTTTTTTGATAGTCAAAAGGCTTGAGTAGTTTAGATTCCCAAGATAGGCCAATGAGTTTTTCATGGAAGCTCCTTCAAGATTAGGGTTTGGAAGGGTGGGATTTGAGAGATTGGATCCTAAAGTAGAAGATTGGTAGTTTAAAGGAGCCATTAATTGTTGATTTTCAGGGAAATTTTGATGTTGGGATTGGAATTTTGATTTGTATAATGAGGATTGGAAGTGATGATCAGTACTAAAATTTGATCTTATTAATGAGTAATCAGAATATATCTTCATTGAACAAGCACCCTTTTCAGCAACTCGTTTCAAGAAAATTCTGTACTTCTGCATCCATAAACATAGCAATTGAAGTTTAATACTTTAATTAAGCAAATAAACAAAGAATTTATCCTAATAATAAATAATATCAAAGTATATACCTAAATATATAAAAGGAAAAACCTGTAAATGGCTCGCAACATTTTCTCTAGTCAAGTCAGCAACATTCATGAACTCAAGGATCTTCTTTGGGACTGCCTCTAAACAAAATAAATAACATATAATATAAAAATAGAGTAAATAGTTAATAAACATTAAGTAAATAATTATGAACATTAATAAGGAAAAGAAAAAAAAAATGAATTAAAATTAATGATGGCCAAAAGAACAACTTACTGTCAAGCCCTATTAGTCTAATGGCTTGTAGAAACCTATTATGAAGTGAATTTGTCCAAATGACCTTTGGCTTTCTTGTAGCAATGGAATTTTTAGCAACCCTAGTTTCCTTTGCCTTCTTGTTCTTGGATTTTGCAGATTTAGATTTGATCTCCTCTCTCGAACAAGGTGTCGAGGAGCTCGTCTCTTGAAAAGACGATTTCTCGATGTCGATCGACAATTCTCGACGGATGATCGTTCTCGTTTGTTTGGGTGTAACATTTTTGGCTGTAATAGCATATTGCCATAGATGTTTCACATCATCTAAGCTTATTGGTTTCACCATGTAAAATGCAACACCCTCCTCTAAACTCTTCAATATGACACTAGGTTTTTCATCAGCTGACATCACTGCATTATTTTGCAAAGAAAAATGAAGTTTGAAGTTTGTTTTTGAGAATTTACCTTACATTCTATTTCTTGTATTATATTTGCAGCATAATTTCTAAAATAATTCATCTATAGCATATGATTTTCTATCAGTGATAGAACTCAATCAGTGATAAAATGAGCACGTCGGTGATAGAACTCAATTTGGATTTCCTGTTACAAATGAATTAGTTTTGATTTTGTACTATAGATTGCCCTTTTTTATTATACATGCAAAATCCCCTTTATTTTTACTTTCGAGAAAATATTTACTTGTTAGATAATTTGGTAATAAAAAAGTAGCTTCATCCTTCTAACATGAGATTCTCAATATGCCATTTAAAATGGTGTCTATTTAGGGTCACCATTTTTTTTTTTATCAATTCTCAATTTTTTTTTTCATCGTCGAATATATGTTGGAGTTTTTAAATAAAGGGATGTTTCATTTCAAAACCAATTAATTATGAGTAGAATAATCATTATAATTTTATTAAAAATGTAAGGTTTTCTAATGTGAGGTTCTCTAGAATAGTAGAATGTACTTACTAATAACAGGAAGCTTGAATTCTTGCATTACTTGCTTTTGTAATTGAAGGCCATTCATTTGGGGCATGTGAAGATCAGTGACAACAAGGTCAAAGAACCCTTTTTTTGCCCTAAGAGTATCAAGTGCTTCAATTGGGTTTTTCAGAGTCACAACTGAAATATAATATAAGAAAACATGTTATGATTATGAAAATATTAGAAGACAAAAAACATTTTATCTAAATTCAAAGAGATCAAGTGGGACAAATTGATATGTAGGCATCAATATGATATTTATCAAATTCTTACCATTTTGTTTCATTCTTTTGCATATAAACAAAATGAGATCATTTCATTGAAAAATAAATAAAGAATGGAAGGGGAAAAAAAAGTTTCAAGTGGATTTGTATTAGCTTCCATATTTGAAATTATTATTGTATATATGTTCCAAAAAGAAATTCATTAAACATAACAAGTAAATTACGAACTATATTTGAATGAAAATTTGAAAAAGAAAAAACGAATCAAACCCCGACACTTTTGAGAAGATATTATCTCTAGCTAGTATTGCTTCTTCATGTTTCAAATCTAGATTGTTCGATAATTATAATATTATCTTTACAACGTTAAATTGAAAAGCTTTTTTTGTAATTCTAATTCTCATATACTTTTGATATCACGGCGAATGGAGATCAAAACATCACACAAGAAAGTAAAAAAGAGAGGCAAAAAAAAGATTGAATTTTTTGAAGTCTTTTCACACCAAAAGGACTAATTAACTTATAATAATTAAGTGCATGTAAATATTTTTGACAGGAAAATAGAGATAATAGATAAAGAAAAACCTTGATATTTGCAAACTCTAAGCATGGTAGACACAACAGCAAGAGAAGTAGCATCATCATCCACCAACAATATTTGAATATCCACAACCTTTCTTCTCTCTATAACTATTTCACATCCCTTTCCACTTTCACCCATCCTTCAAATCTCCCAACCTCAAAATCTTGTTGGTTCCAAGATTTTCAATAATTTCTGATGAGGCTATATAATTATATTATAAAGTTTTCATTCAAATGAAATTTCATGTAAAGTAATCTAAGGCCAAAGTTCATATTTAATGTGTAACTTGCCAAATATGTCCATCCCACTTGGAGTGTTCCATTTAAAGAAGATTCGCAACCTTTCATTTATATTCCTCTGTTTCATTTTCTCTTTTTGGGACTAAAACCTCAAATAGTGTCGCCCACATACATGTTTCATTTTCTTTCTTGACTTTAAATTCATATAATGTGTTTTATTGTTTCAAATAAACATTTAATTTCCACATTGCATGCATCTCAATTAGTCTCTTAATTAGGTATATGAAACTTTGTGATGACCCAACTAATCAAGTTTTCAAGTTGGTTTCAAATATTTATCTAATATATTTGAATCTTTCTATTCAAAATATTTATTTAGATTCAAATATTTTTAGTCCCACTTTTTTGTTATTATATATATATATATATATATATATATATATATATATATATATACAGAAATTACTCGACTTATCCTAATCTAT
>JBBMKA010040894.1:0-21715 GCA_037833695.1 Sechiopsis laciniata | reverse complement strand
ATTAGAAACACGAACACAAGATATGGACAAGACACGATATAGACACAGTGACACACCATTTTTTTGAAAATGTAAGGAATGGATACATTGTGGACGGGTTTCTTTTTATTATTATTTGTTATTAAATGTTCAGATACAAAATATTTTAGTTTTTTAGTTTTAAATTTGTAAATGAAAAATCTATTTAAATTCAAACAAAACCTCACTATCTTTTAAATGCCCACTAAAACAGCATGTGTAGATTCTTTGGTTTGGTCAAGGTAAGGGCGTTTCTCCTAAATAGAGCCTTAGAATTTAGAAACCAGCATGTGTTATTATTTTATACTGATTAAGGTCGAGACGTAGTTTGATTGACATGATTATTGGCTGCCTGGTTATCTGCTCATGTTTGAAAATGGTGTGTTAATTATGATATAGAATGTTGTAATTGAAACGTGCTGGTAAGTAATCCTAGGGGTTTGTGCCCAATACTATTATGAGGGGTTTGTGCCCATTGTTATTATGAGGGGTTTTGTACCCAATAATATTATGAGGGGTTTTGAGTGTAAGAACCGGACTCTAAAACAGTCCTAGAGGCAGTTCTTACTCAGCATGCATGAATTTAAAACCATTAAAAACATGAAAGGAACTTAATCATTTTATACGGAAAGTAAACAGTTCAAACCATAAATATAAAACCAACACAATTTAAGCCTCTGGCCAGAGATTATTAAAACATGTTCAAAACATAAACCGTAAAAAGAAATGGGAACTCAGTTCCTGACTACATGCTGAAACAAATGACAATAAACAAATAAACTGGACAGCGAAGTCCCATGATCCATCAGCTCCTCCTTTAGCCGTCCCGGCACTATCCCAAGTTACCTGGTGGAAAATCACAAAAATAAGGGTGAGTACAAAGGCACTCAGTAAGAATCCTAAACTGGGGTACAGTACGCAAGTCACATCATTTAGCATACAAGTAAGTCAAACAACCAAGCAAGCAATCTTACAACAAGTCCAACCACATTATTCTCAAACCTTGAGAGTCTCTAACTCTCGGCTAAGGGATCCAGCTAGGATCTCAAAATGGGTTATCAATATAACTCAAGAACCTCGAGAGTCTTTAACCCTCGGCTAAGGTGATCAACTCTCTATGCTGATCCTAGACACTTGAGAGAGTACCCAAGTGTCTGGCTCTAAACCGAATGGAAGGGTGTACTGACACACTAGCCCGATGGAGCTCTCCTCCTGGCATCTAATGTGGATAAGCGTACACTGCATGCTGTTGAAAATCGGATAAATGTAGGCCTACACAAACTATGCCAGTTTAGGTACGCATGCCTAAGACTCGGAAAGGTGTCCACTGATCCACAGTAGGTGGGAGGCCCTTGGCACCCTACCGTGGCAGCTTGTTCACACCAACGCCTATAGCTAAGGTCGTCCCAAGGTAGGCTTTCACCAAGTAAAGGACCCCACTCTAGCAGGCCACATACTAGGCTTCTGCCGGAGTGGTAGCTACTCCACGTCTGGCTGCCGGGGGTGAGGAAATCTGTTCTCACAAACCCAACCCGTGGGGATACGTACGTTGGTCCACTCTCAGCCTCTAGATGATGACAACCTAACAGGAGCTAGCTAAGAAGATTGCACCCTAGAGTTAACAGAGTTTTAACAGCAGCATTGCACAATAAGTTAATGAGAATACCAACAGTCACATAAATCATAACAGCCACTGCAAATAAAAATAGCACAATACAGGGTACAACGATCCACATGCCAAGTCATATCAGAAAAGTCACAATAGTCCTATCCACTAGCACATGTTCATGCAACATAAACCAACAAGCAAGAACCCATCCACTAGCACATGCTCAAACGACAGTAAACCTGCAAGCAAGAACCCATCCACTAACAGCAGTTCATAAACAGTAACGAGCAACAAGAACCTATCCACTAACGTGTTCAATAGGCAGTACAAAACAACCAGAATACAATCAATGGCAAGCATAGGGTCCACACAACTCCGACAAGAAATCATTACCTAAAAATAGAACAGAACAGACAATAACAATGCTCCTTGAGCTGCAGATAACCAATGTGAACAGGAAGCAGCCAACAGTAAAAACAGGCAATTAATAACTAAACAGCTCAATAAATAACTAGGCCAACCAACACAACAGGTTTGGGAAAGGAAGATACCCAAAACCGAAGGCAGGCTCGGCAAAAACACTGCGTGCGCTCGCGGTGGGGCTGGCTGTAGTGCAACGTGGGCGAGGCTACACGGCAAGCTGCAGGGCATGTGCAGTAGCTACGAGTTAGGGCGTGTGGGCTGTGCGGCACGGCTGGGCTACTGCGCTGCGGGTTGGGGCTGCAACACGGAGTAGCAGCGAGGGCGTGCAGGATCACGAGCTAGAGAGGCGTATCTGTGCGAAGGTCGGTGTGGCTATGCGTAGGCGATCGATAGTGTGATCGGTGAGCTGTGAGGCTCGTTGCGGCGACGCGTGGGAGCAAAGGGCTTGCTTGCGAGGCTGACTGGTGCATTGGGCAGCAATGGCGGATCGGGGCTGCTGGTTTCTGCAGCAAGGGCGAGCGTGAGCAGACGAGCGGCTGCGATTCAGCACGGTGCAGCTAAGGGCTGCGATTGGCAGGGGCTCGGCTAAGGCTTGCAGGTGATGGGCTTGGCTGCTCGGGGGTGGCTGACAGCGACAAGGAGGTGAAGGAGAAGAAGAATTTGATGGGGAGGAAGGGAAGAGGGATTTGGCGATTGAAAGGAAGGGTTTTGGGACTCTGGTCTTTTGATCGATCAAGTTCTAAAATCCCTTTTTCTTTTAATTAATTCTTTTAAAACCAAAAACCCTTTTTTCTCAAACATCACTTTTTCCTCCACAATGCAAAACTAACCTCGAAACCCTGCAAATCACAAAAATATCCCAACTGAGTGACAAATGCAGAAACGACCCTGAAGCTACATAAATTACCAAACTAGCCCTTGGGGTAAAATGACCAAAATGCCCCTAAAGGCTAAAACTTCCCTAACGGCCCAACGAAACAATCGAAACAACTAAGAAACATACCTGGGGAACTGAAATGAAAACCTAGGCCGTTACATTGAGCCCAATGCTATTAGGAGGGGTTTTGTGCCCAATACTATTATGAGGGGTTTTGTGCCCAATACTATTATGAGAGGTGTTGTGCCCATTAATGTTCAGGGGTTTGTGCCCATTGTCATAGTTGATTATTTACGCCTATAGCTCTTATATTACATGATTGCTGATTCCATTCAGGGATCCTTACTGAGTTTAAAACTCACCCATTCTTCTGTGGTTTGTCCACAGGTACTCACGTGATGTACCGGGATGACTGATTGGAGCTGAGGCAACTATGGGATGTGTCCTGCATTTTATACAGTCACTATTTACTTGTCTTTTTCCACATAAACTGGTTTTGGGCATGATGCTACTATTTGTTGGATTTACATGTTTTACCTTTCTTTGTTTTTTGGTCTGAGGGTACCCTGATGAACTGAGTTTCTGGTTTTAAGTTTACTTGTTTTATGAGGATTCCTTTTAATAAATGAATAAATTGTTTAATCTTTTAATGAGCATGCTTAGTTGTCACGATTTAAGCCCATGCATTTGTAGTAAAACCTAGGTGAAGATCCTAGTTTAGGTTGGGTCTTTACAGTCTTGACATAAAAAACTGTTATAAATGCAAAGTTTGTCAATTTAAAGTTATAGTAGACATGTCGTAAGAATTATTATTATTATTTTTTTAAAAACGCCCTAATATGATAGAAAAAGCATAGACTTCAATTATTAAAATAAAATCCAACAATATAATAAACTTTTTTTAAAAAATATCAATTGCAGATTGTATAATGTTTTTTTTTAAATCAAAATTTTATAATGTTATATATATATACACACACACATATATATATACACACACATACACACACACACACACACATCACCAAACTTCTAGGTACTTAATGAGAGATTATATAAAAAGTTGAGTGGTTTTAAAATGAAGTGTTATTTTGAGTGATTAGAAATAAGTAATTATTGTGAGTGGTTAGAAATGAGTGATTAGAATAACTCATTTCGATGTAGTTTTTTCAAGAGTGATCGAAAATCTCATTTTGAAAACCTCCTTGAAAATCTCTATCCAAACACCTCATTAGGGGTTAAGCCCTGTTTAAAGGTGAGTTATAATAACTCAACCAATATATTTGAGCCACTAGTTCTAATAATCGGTTGGTTTTTAGCCCATAACTCTTCATTTGAACTTTAATAATCTTCTAACCTTATATAATAATTTCTTGAAAAAAAACCATTATACAATAATTCATGTTGTCATAAAACTTTTTTTATTACAATTTGAGATGCAACTAAAAATCCCCTCCCTACAAAATTTGGTATCAAAAGCTCTTTAAAGCATTTTGAGATCAAAGTTGAACCAATAAAACCCAGAGAGTTGTTTTCATTATAAGTAGGTTTTTTTTTTCTTTTTTTTTTTTTATGAGTAATCCATTAATAAATTAAGGAAAATATGACGATTATTGAAGAAAATGCTTATTTGTCTTTAAAAAGAAAAAAATGATTAAGAACGAATCATTAAAAATAATTATGAAAAAAATAAAAATCATGAATACTTTTTCATAAAAATTATGATAAGAATAAAAAGTAGGAAGAAATGGTCATCCATAGCTGAAATATGAGTTAAAAGATTATTTTTTCATAGTCATTTTCTTTTGAGAAATATTTACATCATGCTCAGTTATGATATATAAAATAATGTCCACCTATGTGACCTAATATGAATTATTTTTTGTTTATTTTATCTTTTAAATTTAATATCAAATAGATTGTGACCCATGTCAAACCACATAGGTGGACATTATTTTATATATAATATCCGAACATGATGTAATTATTTCTCTTTTCTTTTTTACTTCTCTTTTTAACACCTCTAAAATCCAAATGGAAGATACTTAAAAGGAGTCATCCTATTATCCAATCTGGCCCTCTTTTTGAAAGGAGGTCTCTGATAGATCCATGGGATTTGGGAGTTCAAAATTGAGTATAGGGTTTGATAAAAATGACCACAAAAATTGAGGTTATGACCTAAAATTAGGGGCAGGGTCCCACCCAAGAGGCCTAAAAGGTTCAATAAATTATAGACTTTCTGTCTCGTCGGATTCAGAGACCGTGCAGTACTTGACTGTGATCTGACGAATGGACACTAATAAAGCTGAAACCACACACCCCCATATAATAATAATATATATAATATTATTTTTATTAAAAAACCAAAAAAAAAAAAAAGAAAATACCTCTGCCCTCTTTAAATTTTTCTCTACAGACAAAATGGCAACTCCAAAAGTCAGAACTTCATTTCTTTTTTGAAAGCTGAACTTCATTTCTTTTTTTTAAAAAAACTTCATTTACTTTTTTCAGAAAATACTCATTAATTAAATAATTAACTAAAACTGATCAATACATTCCTCCACTGGAGCAGTGGAAAGATATTCCACCAAAAAATATCACAAAAATTAAGGTCTCTAACATAATTGTTTTTATATTCATCTGTCTACGGGGAAATTTATATGTACCTCGAACTATAAGTAATTATCATGAACTCATTCTCCCACAAACCTACAGATGACAATTACTCTAAAATAAATAAGAGTTAGATATTGATTTTTATGATCGAACTTGTAACTTTAGTGTTGAATTGGATTTCCATCAATTAATAAAACTATCGGGCCACCAATCTTTCAATACTAGGCTATTCATGTTAATTAAACATTAGTGATAAAAATGGTGATAGGTCTGTATTTTCATCAACTTAAATGTAAATCAACATAAGTAGGGGATGGCAACCAAATATCATTAATATTATAACTCTTTTACAAATTTTATTTATTAGTTTCAATATATATTTTTTGGTTTTTTCTTAAAAATATCAATATATATCAATATTTTTACAGATATTTTCATAAAATTGAAATCTCGAGCATTTCTACCCCATTTTAAATCATGCATCTCTCTGAACCCACTCTGTTTTTTTTTTTTTGAGAAACTGTTTTATTTTTCTTCTCTATTATTCATCATGGGATTGCATTGCATGAATGTGTAATGTCAGCTACATTTAGTTTATTCATTCAGATTTTCATTTTTGCCTCATTCCCCAAATTACCCTTCTCTGTTTACCTTCTGTCTTTTGCTATGGGATCTTTCTGCAGTTCTGTCAGTATGGGAGGTTTGGACTTTTTCTGGGGTCAGTTTGGACAATTTGGATCAGGGAATTGGCTTCTTTTTTTCATTTTTTTTTTTTAATAATCTAAGGCTGGGGGAGGTTCTGCATTTGTTACACTTTGTCTTTCACTTTATTGCTTTAATAATCTAATATCTTCTAAAAGTTCTTTTTCTTTTTTGTAATTTTTCTCTCATCATTTTCTTTTCTTTTCACACTCACCTGATGAACCACTTTTTTTCACTAGCTTTTACTTTGGAGGCACAATAATATGAGAATAATTTAGTGTAATCATGGAAATTTTATGCATGGCAGAGAATGAACTCGATGCCCATTAAACAATAATCGCTTTATTTTAACAATTTGATGGAATACAATAAGATGAATTATGCTACTGTTCATAAGAAATATCTGCAAATAATTTTATGGCCTAGAATAATTCTACATCTTTTGAGAGTCAACAAGAGAAATAATGCAAATGTAGTTTTAGTGGGTTCAGATGGGAATTTCCTGCTTCACTTTCATCAAATGAAATTCATTTTTCACTAAGTTATTTCATATTGTCAGACAATAATATACTTCATCATTCTGCCAAAAAGTTTCACTTCTTCAATCATTCATGGTAATGGCTTAATTAGCTTTCAAAATTAGATGTTGCCATTTAATACTTCATCTTTCTCATGTAAGGGAAGAACTTGGTGAGGAAGTTGAATGCAGTTTGATCTCAATGGAATCAAAATATACATTGGGTTGCATCAGTGATGGAAACAACAACAAAATTCAACAGTAAAACATGAGTTTCCTAACATTTTCGCTAAGTTTCGGTAGAGGCATTGTTTTTGGAGTGGCAGCTCGAGAGACAGGAGAAACACCTCGAGTATTGGCCGTAGATTCTGATTGTTCGAGGTAGAGTCTGCCTCTATAAGCAGCTAGATGAGCATAATAAGCTGGAGGAACTAGAGAAACAGGCTTGGTACACCTGTTATATGTGTAGCACAAGTTGTAAACTAGCTTTTGTAGTTCATCAGAAGTGAACATGTTCTCATCACACAGTACATGATAGTGTGTAGGCCTGCTTGTTCCCTTAACCCCCCAGTGGCTGCAGAGATAGAAGTCGAACTCCTTCGGGTGAGTAACTACCGTATCGACGACAGTTCCGGGAGGAATGTTTTCATCAAGAACCTCGTTTTGATTCGAAGATGGGTCGACTTTGAATGGAAACAATCTTGTGCGATGCCTCTTTTGAACCACAGCAAAAGTTATAGGAGGTTTGTAATTATGGAATCTAGAACAAGCTGTTTTAATAGCCTGCAATTCTTCTTGAAGCACTTTGTAGAACTGAGTTTCACTCACACCATCTCTGAAGAATATGATTCTGGATGGCAGTTCGTTTACTTCTTGATAAAATTCCTCGAGCAGCTCTTCGACCATTGCTCCAAGATCGACGATAATTTCTTGCCTGTGTGTCTGTGATCTCATTCTGGAGACATACTTGTTTGCTGCTGGCCAGTTCATGCTACCTACTACAGCAGCTATGGAGGGGCTAAAGTCATCCAAGGGATGAGGATGAGTTACATCGGCGCCCATGAAGATAACAGGCTTATCGATTCGAAGCAGCCGAGGTACATGGGAAGGTAATGAATTGTACAATGCAACAGTGCAACCTCCAACCTTGGCATTAATCTTAAGAGCCAAATTAGCCAGAAATTGGGAGCTCAACTTGGCAAGATTTGGATAGAGGCAGCATTGACTTACAACGCCGATGTTAGTCTCCGCAATGCGTTTCAAATCTGCATAGCCTTTGTGTTTCCGCTCCATAACACAAATTAAGAGCTGAAGGTTGTTAGTTGCAGCTCCATGAAGCTTCTTAAGCTTAGATTCCAACAAAGAGACACTATTAAGCACTTGTGTTGGTTCAAATTGAGGGGGCACAACTGTTTTACTGTTGAGATATATGCCTAATTGCTCACATTTTCTACAGAGCTGGTTTATGAATCTTGGAATGTTCAACCTCTCATCCGGGCTTCCACCGAAACTAATCAACGTCCATCTTTCAATTCTCGTTCCCTCGAAAACGTGGCAATTGAAGAGGTTCCACTGGCGGTCGTGGCGGGAGGGAATGAGATCTTGAACCTGTCCGCCATTGCCAAGCTTTAGCTTGGGCGGTTGAAGAACTCTTCCATATAATTTGGTCATTTCCCTAGAAACTTGGAGGTTGAATTCTCTTCCATGGATGCCACTGTCAGCCAAAGTAGACAAATGTTATAAGAAAGTGAATATGAATGCAAAGCAAAATGAGAATCAATTAACAATATTCAATACCAAACATCCAAATATACCTGGTTGGCCCAACAGGACCTTGCATGACACCATCTATATTAGCTTTCCTTTCCTTTGGCCTTTGGCATCCCATCTTAAGCATTCTTGCTGTTTGTTCATCAGAAAGCTTCCCAAGAAACTTCTGTCCCTCACAAATGTTACAAAGCTCCATAGGAAGATAACATGGCTTACTCCTACTAATCTGCAAGCAAGGAAAATTCCTATATTGAATATCATAGTTGTATTGATCCTTGAAGTAACTCACCAATCTCAGATTCTTCCCATTCCTATCTGCAAACCAAAGACTCTCAGTACATTCATCAGTTAAACCATAAACTCTATATCTCTGAACACTCTCTCTGTGACAAACAAAAACTCTAATATGCTTCAAAGCCTTCTCCACTTCTCTCCTTTCTTCAATGGATAAGCCCCTTGTCTTCCTCAGAGAAAGATCTCTAAGAAAATCAAGGCGCTTCTGCAAGTAAGGAATCACTCCAATGCTTTCATGGAAAGCAGTGACAGAACAATCCACATTCATAGCCAAGCCTTGCTGTGTTGGCCTAAGGCTTTGAAAAAAGCCTCTCAAACCAATAACTCCTCCCCCAATTTCTTTGCCTCCCCACATTGAACTTGGAAACAAAGACCTCCCCACAGGGACACATTTCTCAATTGGGCCCTCCCTCAATACAACATCTAAAGCATGAAGATAATCCTGAGGAATTGGATTCCAATCCTCTCCCTCTTTTGCCAAATATCTATTCAGTTCCATCCCATCTAACTTTGACACAAGTTTGACACTTACCCTGAAGAGTTTGAACTCTTGTTTATGCTTAATCTCTCCAGAAACTTTCATCTTCTTAGAAGGAATTGGAAGGCTGACATAGAACTCAAGCCTATCTTGCAAAAACTCAATTGGGCTGTAAAGATTTTTGCGGCCATCATAGGCAGGAGAAGCCCCAGAGAGCATATCAGAGTTATCCTCAACAAGCTTCTGTTTGATCATTCTGGCAACTTCCTTTGAAGGGTTGGGAGAAATCTCTACATTGTAATGGTAAACACGTTGAGAAGGGTCAAATTGAACCAGGAAATGGTTAGCTAAAAGAGGAATAACAAGCCCTTCAACACCTCCAGAATCTGGTCTTCTAGCAGCCACTAGTAACAAATCTTGTTTGCTCTCACTCACTTTTCCATCATCCCCTTTAAGTGGCAAACTGCTTTTCAGTCTTAACCCTTTTGGAGCTGAATGAAAACAAAAGGTCAGAATGATTACAATGCAAATCCCTAATCATAGAAAACAGAGAAACCAAAAACAAAAACAAGGACTTTCATATAATCTTACCTGGTTGAGAAATCTTTAATATTGGGACATGGGTATCAGAGATAGGTGGAAGAGGAGGGTTATTGAGCTTGGAAGAAAGGTTGTGGAAGTGGGTTTTGGGAGTAGAGGTTATATTAGGAGGAAGAGCAAGATGCAGAGGAATAGGAGGAGGAAGAGGAAGAATAAGAGGATAGAATCTTTGGAAGTGGTTTTGGTTATAAAAGGCATATTGATTGGAGTATTGCCATAGCTGATGATGCTGAAACTGGTGGTGAACATGATGGTGATGATGAGGGTTAACCCTAGGTTTGAAGCTCCCAGTTTTGTTGTTGCATTTGGTGTTAGCATTAGGTTCATGTGAGTGTTCCATGATTCAATTAAGAGAGAAATGGTTTCATGTGCTCAAATATAACAGTGAGTGAGAGAGAGAAATGGGGTTTTTCTATTTCTTGATATCCACTGGAAAGGTATCTCAGTCACTGCTGGGTGGGACTGTAGTAGTTGCTCTTGCAGAGAGAGAAAGAGAGAAGGTTTTGGTTTCAAGGTTTGAATATGTCGTGGGCAAAATGATGATGATGATGAAGGGTTTTATGCTGGTTTTTGTATATTTGGGATGAAAGGTGGGGTATGGGTCTTTGGTATGTCAAGTTGGAAACTTGGACACATGGGATTGGTATGGAGTGGTATCTCTATCTTAGACTTATGGGAGTTGTTTGTTTTTCATACTCTCTCAAACATTGTAAACCAAAAGCTAGGATCTCTTTTGGAAAAATTGAAAAAAGGCAACTTTTTTTTTTAAAAAACCTTCAACAAAGTTGGATTTGCTGTCCCAAGCACAGGGTATCTGATTAATGCCTATACTACTCATCAAAAAAAAAAAAAAAAAAAAATTAATGGTTCAAATCTCTCTATCTTTACATGGTAGCATATTTTTATTTATATATTTTTTTAATCAAACTAAAATTCGAAGAATAAAAAAAAAATGATAGCTTTTAACAATTTGTTTTAGTTTTTAAATTTGATTATAAAACATTTTGGAGAGAATTTGTAAGAAAACAAACTATTAGTTGCAAGGGTACAATTTGATCCAACTTTAAGGCTAGAGTAAAAAATTAGGGATAGAAATGAATTCCTTCAAATGAATGGAGGGTTCCAAAAGCAGCATTGCTTGAGGTTATTGAATAAAGCATTAATTTTGATGGATTGTTGGTTTAATTCATTATGCCCTAATAAGAGCGTGTACTTCACACTAGTTTTTTTATGAAATGTTTCGACTCATTGTTTAATCTCAGCTTTGAGAGCAAATATGACCCACAATTATAGATATTCTAAAACTTACCTAGTACATACTTCCAATAGAAGAGAGTATTATATTGTGCCACTTAAGTATTATGTCATTAGTTAAATCATCCTTTATATATATAAAATTGCATTTTTATATTCCTATTTGACACATTATTATCCTCGTATATGTTGAGAAGTATGTGTAAGATATATACTAAAAAGTATGTAACTTTTTCTCTTCTATAAATTTTTTTTTATCATTTTCATTTTGTATTGATTATCTTGTCTTCATTTTTGTCAGGAGTTTGCGGGTTTGAATCTCCTCCTTCAGAAGTTGTTGAATAAAAAGAGAAAAGTTTAGGTCATGCCTTGAAGAACCTTGAAGAACATATATTAAGAGTGTTTGGGAGAAGGGGAATGGTAATGATTATGGGGGAATGAGAATGAGGAGGAGAATAAAAAGAGAATGATTATTTGTTTGAGATGAAGACAATGATTATTTGTGTTGGGGTGAAGTGAATGATTATGAATAAAATAAAATAATGAATATGATGAGAGTGAAAAATAGTGATATGATGTATGCAAAATTGTTAGAGAGAGAATAAAAAGTAGTTAGAAAGATAATGAAAAAAGTGTTTTTTGGAAAACCCAATTATTGCGTGAATAATTCTTGGTGACCCAAACACAGAGAATGATCATCATTTCCATTATTCTCCTTATTCTTGGTGGCTCAAGCACACCCTAGAGGGATTTATAAAAAAATAGCCTTCCCAATTTTGAAGACTATTTTGAAATCGAAACATAAATGGAGGCAATTGATAAATTGGTTAAAATAACATTTTTTACTTTTATACTTTAAGTTTGTTTCATTTTGGTCTTTATATTTTTGAATGTCTAATTTAGTCTTTGCATTGTCAATATATCTTAAAATTGATCTTATAATGCTAATAAGAGCAATAACTCATCCGTATTAGTATATACAAGATGATCTAAGTCTCATTGAATCTCCAACCCTTAATTATTGTAGAACTAAAAAAATATGATCTTATAATAAGTTTGAAGTTAATTTTATCAAATTTTATATAATAATAATTTTAATAAAAAAAAAACATAATTGATATGCACAAAATAACATGGAACTTACATAAAGATCAATTTTAAGGTGTATCAAAAGTTAACTTAAAATTGAAAATAGAACTAAAATGTGAAAGATAATTTGAAATACTCCTGAATTGATATGCATATGAGTCAAAAGATTTTTTTGTTAATAAGTTAGAGAGAGTGGCTCTTGATTGATTTTTGTTTTAGAGGCTTGGCCTGAGATTAGGGAGGTTCATCCTCAGGTGTGGGAGTCTCGTTTTCAAAGTGAGAAAAAGGCTTACCGATATGAAACTATCTCTCTCTAACCTTTGGGGAGAGACAACTTCTCTTGGGACTCTATAAAAAAAACTTCCCCTTAGTTCGTTATGTGAGCGTTCAAAGAGTCCATATAGTGTGATTTTGGCTGCTATGTACTTTCCTTTACGGTTGGGGATTGACTCTAAGAACCTGACCTTCTAACAGTCTCAGACATGGATTCTTACCTCAACATGCATGAATAAATACAGTTATAAAATAAAAAATAATTAAATAAATTTAGAGATTTATTTAATAAGTTGAGATCAACAGAAAACAATTCAAATAATAGTGAGCCTCTGACCAGAATTTTTCAACAGAAGATAACTTATTGCAAAACCAAACAAACCCCCAATTGTTCATACTAAATCAAGTACTCAATAAAATAAACATAGATAATGCAATGTTCTTTCCCATAATCCTGTTAGCTCTGTCCAGTTCAACCATCCCGATACAATTCGTGGTTACATGGAAGAATAAACCACAAATAAGGATGAGTAAAAAGATATTCAGTAAGGACCCTAACAAGGATACAATATACACATAACAATTAACAACATCTAACACTATATGTAACAAGCCATCATGACAATCACTTAAAGTCCCAATAACGGGGTCATGAAATATCAACTCAAATGGGTCATAATATGAGTATACCACTTAGGAACCTTTGAGGCGACATACGACCCATCTCATTCCCTATTGAAGGCAGCATAAACCTCACATTCCCAATCGAAGGCGGCATGATCCATCACATCTCTAACCAGAGGTAGCAAAACCCTTGCATCCCTTGTTAGAAGCGCCAACAGCGCATCCCAATGGCCTTTATAGAGTAACAATATACCAAACACAATTCCAGGCCATGCAAACATGCTCAACTATCAATAACGAGTATACTAAATATGATTCTACTCCGAATAACGTGTCAGATAACCAACAATAGATAACATAAACATAATGCACATATAATATCATACAATAAAGAGAAACATGCATAGGGTCCACACAACTAAAGCTAAAAAGTCTATGCCTAAAAGTAATATAGAATAAGCGCTCGCTTTAGCTCCAAGTAAATCTAGTAGTCTAAATATCACAACCTAAACAAAATAATACTAATCAAGCACTACTCCAAACATCCAAGCTAACAAGTGAGCTCAAAAATAAGAAATTGAAAATGACCCAAGTCTTTAAAAATGGGAATCAGCATGCAAACTAAGACGGTGGCGCTTGGGTGTTAGCTAGCTGGCTGCAAGCCACACTGTTGATGTATCTAGGAGGCGCGATAGGGCAAGTTGCGATCTTTGGATCTCGATGGAGAACGCAACTCTCTGCGCATCCAAGCAATCGAGGTGCAAAGGTTCATGTTGTACGATGGTTGGCAATGAGGCGAATGGGCGATCAACGAAGAGCGATCACAACGCATCGAATAGGGATGATCTACGCACAACTGCATGATCAGTGGCTCACACTCTAGGACTGGAAGGATGACATAAAAATGCGACGATCGACTACAAAACAGACTTTCTAGGAGCGGTGGCATCGCGACGGTCAAATGGGCGAAAACATCAACAACGGGAGAGGCGACGCTCAAACTTTTATTGAAGTGCCAAATGAACGTAAAATGAAAATGTTGACACCCCTTTAGGTTTGTTTATTAAGCCAACTTAATGAAAATACAAAAGTATCATTCAAATCTTAGTTAAATAATCTCAGTCAACGTAGAGAAACAGTTAGAAAATCATACATGGAGGGTCTTATTGAAAATACGGGTCATGACATTGACGCCCTGAGGATTTAAAGGTGCCAAGGCCTTGTTAATGCTTCATTTGTTGCCGCTAAAGGGAAGGAGATGGCCACTCTTTGGGTGGACAAAGGGTTAAAGGAAAAACTCGCTGACCCACAAACTAAAATCTACTCCAAAGACCAATATCGACAACCGTGTGCTCGCCGTTCTATTTTAGACACCTTCTTTTGGGAAGTAAGCACTAGAACTTTGTCGGAGCAAGCATCATTCTCAATCCTATGCATATAGTTTTCCCTCCTCAAGACACCATTGATAGGACAAGAGCTTAACACCTGGAGAGATGTGTGGTCGGTTGATGTCTCGTGGGAAAGACTAATGGTACGCATGCATTGGGTAACGTGATTGGACCAAAGAGCTGTCCACTAGCCCTTGACTCATTTGAACTGAGTTAGTTTAGAGTCTAGCCCACCAATTCTTTTTAAATTGGTTTGGTCTATCTTAGATAACATGAGATTCCACGTCAAAACTAATTGGTAGTGAAAGAAGTAACTCATATCTCTTAAGGATGTTGAAGACTCCTCATCTTTCCAATGTGAACAAGATGAGTATCTCTAACATGCCCCCTGAAGATGGTGCCATATAGGGAAAACCATCTTAGATTAGATTCGAATTTGAGACGGAAATACCCGTTTTGGCCTACTCGCTTGGGTTGAATCTGAATTTTTGGCATCAAATATCCTCTTAAATTTTGCCCACTTGGGTGGGGTCCAATCACCTCGCTTAGGTTTTATTATGGGAAAAATAACTCACATAAAGTTTTGATACCATATTAGATAATATTGAATTCTACCTCAAAACCAATTGATAGTGAAGGTAGTAACTAATATTCTTATAAGAATATTGAAAACTTTTCATCTTTCTAATATGAGGCAAGATGAGTATCTCCAACAGTTTACGAACCAAATTAGTTGTTTAACAAAAATGGTCGGTTTGGTGGAGTGATTCATGGGTCATGGTGGAGTCGATTCTTTGTCCCTTTCTCCCTAAGTTTTCATTTGGTCGAGGTTATTATTGTGCTCTTCGAATCACCTGATTGTGTCTCGGTAAGTATTTCAGCTTTAAAATTACTCTTCTTTAGATTATTTGTGTAATTTTTTATTGTTGCCTCCATTTTGGATGTTGATAAAGGTAGTTTATGTCAGTTGATGAGTCGATCATCCTGGCGCAAGTTTTGGTCCTTTATGGGACAAGTTCTTACCTTTTAGTTTTGGTGGGATCTTATTCGTCAATAGTCCATTTTAATTTTGAATTACTCGAAAGATTATCAAAAGTCAACTGAAATCGAGTTGACTTAAGTTATCGAATTTTTCTTTTGGATTTTTAAAAATCCATTTTCCATAAGATCCTAGATGGTACTGCTTGTCTTATGATTAGAATTGACTTTATCTCCATTGTCTTTAATTTTGGGTGGCAAGGAGGTTTATTCCCTCCCATTGGGTCTTATCTTTACGGAGGTAGTTGCTATTCCTCATATGCTTGTTTCAAAACACAAAAAGAAGACTCTTTTATAGACTCTTTTATTTAATGTAAAATAGGAAAGATATTAATTAATAAAAATGAATAATTAAGGTTCCATTTGATTTTTTTTTTTTTTTTGAAATCTAAACTTATTTTTATTCAAATTTCCTATAATGTGTTCCATCTTTCTTACAATGTATCCATATTTTTTTAAAAAAAGTATGTGAATGCTATCCAAATTTCAAAAACATAAACAAGTTTTTGGAAAGTACTTTTTTTGTTCCCATATTTTGGTTTGGTTTCTACAATTATAGGTAAGATGTAGATATTCAAGTTGTTGGGATACAAACAAAATATCATACATCGATTAGATGAGGGAAAGATCATGAGTATATAAGTGGTGACAACCATCTCCATTGATATGAGGCATTTTGGAAGATGTCCAAAAACAAAATCATGAGGGTGTATGTTCAAAGTGGACAATATCATATCAACGTAGAGATTCCGGTAGGGTTCTTAACCTTATCACAAGTAAGATAAAACATATGATAAAGTAGTTGTTATAGGTATAAATTTTAAAAACTAAAAAAAAAATAGTTATCAATCGAAACCTAAAAAATATGCAGTTTTCTCGGTAGGCAATGGAAAACAAGTAGAAGGAAGTGAAAAGAAACAGAATATGTGTAAACAATGGAAAAAGCAAGCCTGTTTGGTACCTGATTTTAACATTCAATTTGCTTCTGAATTTCTAATCATGATTTCTTATCTGGATTAACATCCACCCAACAGTCCTTATACTTGTTAACAAAAAAGAAATTCCTTATGGAAAATGACATTTCTCTATCCAAAATACATTATACATAAATCTTCGAAAGTAGAAGCTATCTTGGTTAGCAATAGTATATGCAAGTGTGCACATTATAATTCTACCCTCGACTTTCAAAGAATAATAAAAACAGAGCCCGATTTGACACTATTTCATACACGATCGATGAAGCTTGATTCGTGAGGTTCAAATCTCCCTCTCCAACTTGCACACTTAATAAGTGGGGAGAGGTTTGGACAAAGAGATGGGGAGGATGAAAATTAGGAAAATATAAAATAAAAGAATTATTAAGGAGAATGATTGTCTATTGCTGGTAAAGAGAACGAATAGGAAGACACATACAAAAAGAGAAAAGTAGTATGCAAAAAATAAAAGTAGTTATAAGTAGAGTAAAATATGTGTACATGAAAAATGAAATTATGGAGAGAATAATTTTTAATGGTCCAAATATAGATAATGATGTTCGTTTTTATTCTCTTCATTTGACCAATGAGACCCAAACTCCCCCTAAAGAAAAGTAAAAATAAAGACAAAGAAAATAGAAATAGAAACCGAATAAAATAGTAGAAGAACATCTGCAATCGCCACCTTTTTTGAGCTCTTTTTTCTACATTTTCCATGTTAACATGATTGGTGGGAGTGAATTGAGGATAAAAAGGAGCATTCAGCAATTGGGAAAGGTGGCTCTCCTTTTGCCTTTATTTTGGGCTTTCTTTTCTTTTGTTTTTCTAAGAACATTATATATTTGTATGTTGAGATTGTGGTTTTTTCCAATTGTTTTGGCTTTCGGTCGAGTCGGCCAACATTTTAGGCTTTGCTTGACCTGACAACAAAAGTCATTATAAGTCTCTAAGTCAATCTAATCAATAGAAAAATGCACCCTTAAGTTCTTCTTTAGGGAGGTAATAATCACGATTAAGAATACATAAGAAAAGTACCTTATAATTATTAATGTTGGTTCTAAAGAATTTACCTATAGTTTTATGATAACTCCAAGAAAGTGGTGGTCTGTTGCTGTTTGTTTAATGATAGTTTTGGTGCAATGAACAGACCAAAGTTGGTTTCTCAGTGGGAGAAACAGACACATTATCCTAATATTAACCTCTCCTTTTTAGGGGTAAAGATAAACAAATGGGAGTTGCAATTGCAACCACTTCATCTGATTCCCATAGTATTTGTTTGAAGACAGAATATCAAAATCAATGTTAAATTTAAAAGTGAGCAGATTTACTGACATTGAGGAGATAGATTGGTAATTTCATCGATTAGTTTTGAGATCAAATTTTATATTATCTACTATGGTATCATTGTTCCTTAAACTCAAACAAATATTCCGTTTAATAAAAAGAAATTGGGTAAATAATACACTTAATCATCCATATAATTTAATAAAAGTTAAAATTTAATCTTTATGTTATTTGAGAAAGTTAAAATTTTGTCACTGTAGTTTTAAAAACTAAAATTTAGTTCTTACTGTTCAATAAAAACTAAAAAATAGTCCTTATCGTTCATAATGGTGGACGTGACTATTTACATGTAAAAGATTTTTTTTTTTTGTTCATTCAATCACTTAATTCACATCGTCTTTATTAACTCATGAATAACTAACTTTTACATATTTCATTCACCAACAATAAAAAAAACGATAAAAAAATATTTTTTAGCTTTTAACAAATCATAAAAACTAAAATTTTAATTTTTTTTTTTTTAAATTATAGAGACTAAATTTTAACATTCTTCAAAAAATAAAGACTAAATTATAAATTTTGAAATCATGGAGACTGAATTGTCATTGAAGTATAGAGACCAAATTAATAATTTACTTAAAGAAATTCTAATCCCACTAAAGAATGGCAAATCCAAAGCAACACTATTTTAATTTAGAGATAGAAGAAGACATTTTCTTTGGGTATAAAACAAATGAATGAAAATGCAAAAAGTGTCAGTTTGTAAGAGACTGGCACCAATAATACATGGTAGGTGGGTGGATAATGCCAATTTAGAAGTGCTACTGATCACACTCACAAGGTTCAACTCGAACATATTGATATATCATTATATATAACATCATTCAACAGCAATGCAAATCCAATTCAAAATCTTCTTTTGTTTGGAGGGGCTGGAGCATTATATTGGAAGCTTTTGAACCGTCATTGTCTTCTCTCCCACAACATTTTTTATTTTCTATTTATTGGTTTCGTAGGAAATCTTTTCATTCAAAGCCTTAAATAACACCATTAATTTTCTTATGGAATTTATATGGATGGTTGGGACTGAACCTTTTCACCCTTTGATTGATAATGTACTTTCTAATGTCTTCCTTAATGTTTAGAAACATTATAGTTTATCATTTTTCATCTTCAATTAATGAAATCATCTCAATTGCCTCTTCTCTTTCATTCATGGATCAAATTATTTCTTATTTTAAAATAATTTACTACTCGGACTGGGTCTGTTGTGTACGATTTCAATTTAAATATTACATTGAGAGAAGAGGAAACTAAGTTATCAAAGAGGTATATGTAACTTCCAAATGATTACTTTTTTCTTCACTTTGAAGAAGTCCTATCTTTATCTAAAGATAAGAAGCTAATGAATTGAAGAAAAGATCAAAAGCTGGATATCCCAAGTTGGATTGAGGTGGGTCAGTGCACACCAAGAAGGGCATTAGACTCCTGGCACAATAGAGTTTAGGCATAAGGTACAAAAATAAAAACCTCGGACCTTTTTTTTTTTTTTTTTTTTTGTGAGACCACTATATATAAAAACATTTACAAAGAACATAATTAGAATGTGAAAAGAAAAAAATTGATCCCAAAAAAGCAAAAAGAATGCGAAAAAAAAAAAGGAACAGAAAGCTTTTTTTTTTTTTTTTTTTTAATTTTTATTTAGAACTGTAATTTTTTTAATAATAATTAATCAAGAAGCCCGAAGGCATTAGCGCTTGTAGCAAATCTTCTTATTTGAGTCTCACTTATTCAAGATGAGACCCTAGATACGAGTATTTTGAATAAGAAAATTGTAATGAATGAATTATTCTTACCAAATAATTATAAATGTAGGTAAATTTAATATATTTACATTTATAGTCATTTATATCTTTTAATATTGTATTATAAATACGCATTAATAAAGTATTATATATTTTTAATATGGATGATTATGATTGTTAAATTTTTTAAAAATGATCATATTTATAATTATTTTTTAAATTTGACTAACCTAACCAATTTTCCTTTAAAATATTTGTAGAGCAATACTCTTTAAAATATTTGGTAGAGCAATACTCAATAGTTTTGATGATGGTAGAAACTCACACAAGGAAGAGAGAGTTTCTATGGTACCTTTTTCATGGCGGATTTTGGATGTGTAGAACTGAACTCGAAACAAAGTCAAAGTGAGTTTTTTTTTTTTTTAAATTCATAGTCAAAGTGATAAATACAAAGTGGAAAAACCTATGGGCAAAAGTAAGATACACATTAATCTTAAACGGGTAGATAGGCTATATAATGATAAATTAGTAATAATAAAAAATGAAAACCAATTTACTGTGACCCCCGGGGCAAAAAGGAAGACAAAAGTAGAAAACATTAATGGTGGAGTTAGCAATAATGATGTTTTAGACTTACAAAAAGGAATAAAAGTAATGATATGTGAATAGTAAAAACACTGTGCTCATGAATGACTTGTGCTGGCTCATCTATTTTACTTTCTGTCAACTTTGTTTTGCCTCCATCGATTCACAAATAGCTCAAAAAGAGAATCTAGGTGAATTTAAAAATGGAGGGTCAGTTGTTTGGAAATTGTTCACCTAATATACATCCCAATTTTGATAATATGTTTCATAATTTAAAATTAACATTAGTTTACTGTTATATTTTTTAAATTTTAAACTTTTATTTGTTTTTTCCATCTACTTAATATCATTAATTCATCTTTGAATCTCTAATTAATTGAAAATTATTCTCATTCATACGATACCGTATTTTAAAAATATTTTTATCATTTAAAATTAACTATCATTTCAAAATTAACATGTAATACTTTGAAGTATGAAATATAATTCTTTTTTGATTGGAGAAATATGAAATAAAATTAAAACATTAAATAAATTAAGTGATATTACTAAAGAAAGTCTCAAGTATAAAAGAATAATTCGGGATTTGGAATAATAAATAAATAAAAGAACATTATTTTATATTAAAAAAAAAATCATAAATGTCATATCATTGGAAAATAACATACGTCTCCTATAATCCCTCTGCGAACTATTATCTGCAACTACTCAATAAACAACACAATCTAAGCGAGCTATTAATGCAATTGGTTTATAAATAATTTTACTAACAATAATCACATTCAATTAATACAATCACTTTATCTAATCACTCATTCAAACACCTTCCCTAAGAACAAACATTGCAAATTTGTTTTCTTCACTTTGTCCTAGTTTTAATAGTTAATTACAGAGCTATTGGGGGAGCTTCAATAATCTACACTAGTCAGCAACACTATTCTAATGGATTTTTGTTTGGACTCTAATTACTGTGCATTGTAAACAGTATCTGATGAATAACTTATTTGTCTATTCCAATATTCAAACATTGGACTATAAGTTGAGAATTTCAATGTTCTTTTTTTTTTCTTTTTTTTTTTTTTTTTTGTGTAGAATGATATTTTGACGAGTCACGGAAACTAGGAGCCAATGAAAGAAGTAATTGGCTCGTGGATTCAAAACCTGGTTCTGGGAAATATTTGAAAACTAAAGGGCGGTGAGCTTCATTTTCTCAAATCAATCAATAAAATTATATAGAGAAGAATCTCACCTCAGAGAGATTGTTCACAAGACTCGGAACAAAAGAAGACAAATTTAATTCCAATTTTTTATGTAGGAAACATCAACATTTCTTCGTGGTATGAAATGTTAGAGATCCAGTCAAGGCGGGGTTCTCAGTGCAGGCACTCCGGACGTTTAAGTTAGACAATAAGTGGAGAAAATGGAGAACGATGAACAGTAGTGATGAAAGAGTAGCGTGTGCACATACCTGCGTCTTTGGGCGGAGACCTCTTATAT
>JBBMKA010040883.1:0-11726 GCA_037833695.1 Sechiopsis laciniata | reverse complement strand
TAAAGGTATGGGTTTGAATTTCTTTTGTTCAAAGATTTTAATTAAGAAAAAAAGAAGAGGAAAAAAAAAAAAAAAAAAAAAAAAAAAAAAAAAAACTCAATCTGACTATGGATTGGTTGGCAAGATAATAACGAAATATTTATTGGCAGATAGATAACCTACTTAAAATAAACTTTTTTACTATATCGTATTATTCATCTAGGAGATATTTAATGGCCGTTTAGTTTGAGGTAATCAAGATAACTGAAACCTTCTGATGTCAAGAATCTCAGATGTGTGGAATTTAAGATACCCGACATTCTTAAATCACCATTTTTATTTTCTAGTAATATTTTTACGAATATTTAGAAAACTGTATTTAATTTATAAGTTTTGTTCATGGAAATTTATAAAATACCCTCATAACTTAATTTACACATTAATTTATATAATTAAAAGATATATAACGAATTTTTTTATTAATTTAAATATTATATTTTAAAATAAATTTACCTAGCAAAAAACTAAAATTCATTTATTAGTTGAGCAAATGAAAATTTTCTAAATATAGAAATTGAGGATAATTATATTTGAAACATATAACAAAAATGAATGCACTTTAAATTTCTGTTGAAAATAATCAAATTATTATTCAATTTATTGCATATTATTTTAAAACAAAATGTAAAATATAAATATAATTAATTATGTATACTTAATTGTTAATGTATAATAATTATATACTAAAAAAGAATATGTTATTGTTTTTTAAGGTACAAACTACACACAAAATATAGAGAAAAAATTGATAAAAATATAAAATTAAAAAAAAAAAATTGTGAAGGCAGAGTGTCATTTAAGGACGTCCTCTACATGAGCATCCTAAAAACTCAGTTACAGGAGAGCCTCCAAATGGCTCTTAAATGGACATCTTAGAATGTCAGGATATTTTTCCATTACTTTAAAATAAACGTGGTAATCCAGATGCTCATTTCATAGGAATCTTGGATTACCACGAAGTGAACGTCCCCTAAAGGATGAAAAAAAAAAAGAATTTATAGTGGTTTTGAAATGGAATTTGAACCTTTGGATAAGGTTATTTGAATGAGGGTGACGAAACTACATTTAGTTGTGATTGTTTGTACAACAAAGGTTTTCATTAGTTTCAATATTACATTAAGGCTCGAATTGATAACCATTTAGTTTTTTATTTTTTATTTTTAAAATTTAAGCCTACAACAATTATTTTACCATATGTTTTTTTGTTACTTGGATATTTACATTTCACCTATATTTGTAGAAACTAAACCAAAATTTAGAAAGAAAAAAAAAAAAAAAAAACTTCCAAAAGCTTGTTTTTGTTTTTGAAAGTTGGTTTTCATTCACCTACTATCTTAAAGAAAGATAAATACATCATAGAAAGTGTAGAACACATTGTATGAACAATTTGAGTAAGAATAGACTTAAATTTCAAAAACCAAAAATAAAAACCTAAGGTCCTGTTTAACAACCATTTGGTTTTTTGTTAGTGGTTTTTGAAATTTAAACATATTCTTACTCAAATTTCCTACAATAGGTTCGATATTTTCTTGAAAAAGTATATGAATGCTAACCAACTTTCAAAACACAAAAATAAACTTTTGGAAGCTATTGGTCAATTAACTTCGCTGCACTTGCTTGGCTACTCTTTTGCTGAGCTTCTTTCCAAGTTGCTTATTTATGTTATATCGAAAGCTGGATATCTACATTTCATCTATATTTGTAGAAACCAAATCAAAATTTAGAGAAAAAAAAAAAAAAAAAAACAGCTTCCAAAAACTTGTTTTGTTTTTTAAAGTTGGTGTTCATTCACCTACTTTCTTAAGGAAAGATAGATACATTATAGAAAATGTGGAACACATTGTTTAAACAATTTGAGTAAGAATGGATTTAAATGTCAAAAACCAAAAACAAAAACCTAAGGCTCCATTTAACAACCATTTGGTTTTTTGTTAGTGGTTTTTGAAATTTAAGCATGTTCTTACTCCAATTTCCTACAATACGTTCTATCTTTCTTTGAGAAAGTATATGAATGTTAACCAACTTTCAAAACACAAAAATAAACTTTTGGAAATTATTGGTCAATTGGTTTCGTTGTGCTTGCTTGGCTATGCTTCGCTGAGCTTCTTTCCAAGCTGCTTATTTATGATATATAGAAAGTATATGAATGCTAACAAACTTTTTGGAAGCTATTTTTTTGTTTTTAAATTTTAGTTTGGTTTCTAGGTAAGATGATGCAAATAAGAAAAAACCTATAGTAAGATAATTGTTATAAGCTTAAATTTCAAAAATAAAAAATAATAAACCAAATAATCAAATGGAACTTAAATGATCATAATAAACTTTTGCTAGACTAATACTATTTTGTTAGAGAACATTTGTTTAATAAAAAAACCAAATATTTATGTAAAAAATAATAAAAACAACTTTTAGAATCTTAAATTTAACACGGAAAAAAATATGGAAAAAAGACGAGAAAGAAATATGGGAGAGAAAATATGAAAAAGTAACTTTGAGAAAGAGATTTTTTTAACGTAAGAGAAAACTCATCCCCCAACTTTGCTATAAATAGCCATTACATTACTAGACCAACAAATGGAATTTCATCTTCCCCTTTTTCTTAAATTAATATTTCCTGAAAATTTACTTAAACAAAAAAAAAAAATTCCCGAAAAATTAAAATTATTTGAGAAAAATGATATATACATTTGAGGAAACTAGAAATTGATGCACTTAATTTACTTTTATATATTCGTCATCTTCTTCTTTGCAAGATGCGTGCGGTTAATTTCAAAACTTTGTAAAAGCAAACAGGTCAACTAAGCAGTCCCATTCACAAATGGAATTGATGAAAATGGAAGAAATTGACACATTTTTTTTACCATAAAAATTTAAACATTTTGTTGGTCTTAATTTGAAACTTAATTAATGGTGAAAGATAAATATGGTTGTCCAGTCCTTTTAGCTGACTTTTTTTTTTAAAATTTATTTATAAGTAATTGAGCGGTAGCCAGCAGAGAAAAATAAATTTCACACTGTGTTCTGACTCAGAGCTTACATCACTGTTAAAAAAATCCAGTTCACTGCCTTGGGATTCTCTCTGGAATCTTGTGGGGTTTTTTTTTTCCAAATTTTAATTTATTTCAATTGGAATCTTTTATTTCCGTCTCTATTTTAATACGATTCTTTTTTGCAATTGTTATTTTTAGAAATCTCTTATTTTGCAATATCTACTTTCACATTACATCATATTCATGTCCCAAAAAAGCCTCACTAAATTGATCTTTTTGGTTTACATCGTCCAGCTTCAACGGGTGACATTTAGGTTCAAATTCGTTCATTATGGGAGATTTATCAACATAAATATTGAAAATGTTTGAGTTTAAGTGCAACTTGATAATAAATTATATTTTTTTCACATTAATAATAAACTTTTTTAGTTTGTTTAATTGACACTAAAGTACTTACTTTTATTTTATTGTATACCCCTTTTATTTTAATATTATCATTTTTTTTTATTGAATATAAAATGAAAAATTGTAGGAATTAGACCACATTCGAAAAATATTTGTAAATATAGACGTTCAAGTTTTTTTTTGCAAAGTTAATTTTTTTTAAAAAAATCGTAATTGTTAATTTTTCCTTAATACCATTTTGCCCTTCCTCACATTTAATACTGAATTTTCGAATTAAAACTCCAATTTTGCATACTTTCCATTATTTAAAAACATACCATATTTAATTGTCAACTCTTTTAATGTAAAGAGATTGTAATTCATTTTTTTCATTTATCTCTCATCTTTATTCTTATTCCTTTTTTTCTGTTTTCTTCCTCCATTCTCCATTCCTCCATTTTCGTTTCTTCAGTTCCTTTCATTTTCTCTTTTCACATTCCGACCACTACATACATTGTCGTCGACCACAAAGCTTTGATCGGACGGTATAATCATACGACTTCAGTCATCACCTCTCAATAATCTCTGTTTTTCACAGTATTTGTATTACGTTTTTGTTCCTTATTCAACACCATTAGCAGGTTACTGTTCATTCTAGTATAATCGTGATCTGATATGTCTCAGATGGTTCAGTATGATATGTTTTACTCCTGTTCTATCAGTTATGTACATTTAATTCATTTATATTACAGTCTTTAGAATGTCAAAAATCATGTTTAGAAATGCAGTAAAATCATATGTAGAACAATAGTTTATTCGTACTTTGATTTCTATATTCTGGCATAATTGATTGTTTACACATCTACAAAACTGTATAATTGAATATTTATCGTATGTTCATACTGTGTTTTTAGGTTAGTTATACTGTACATCTTCTCCTTATAGGTTCGTCAATCATTTCAATTGTATAATACCATTAATATTGTAGTTTGCCATGTACTGTTAAATTACTGTATAAACTATACAAAACTCTATATGTTTCATTATTTCATTCTACATACTGTATAACTTATACGGTACATTTATGGTTTATTATTCATTTGATTCATGTCTAGTACATTTTTCGTACTCATATTACTATTTATTACATTTTCATTCCACAATACGGTATTGTTTATACATGTATATTATACGACTTATAATGTAAGACAGTACTATTTATACATTTTTGTAATACTATACAACATTTCCTTATAGGTTTAACAAGCATCTTGATTCGTGTTGCACATAGTGGTCAGTGGGATGAAAATGAAAATGTACCATAATCATGAAGTAGCTGAAGAGTGTCGCATATTGAGAAACGTATTCACCCAATGATGATTTTACATTACCGTCTTTTTTTATGCTGAACACTTTCAGTTTCAATTTTGTAACCCATGAGTCCTTTTTTATTTATTACTAATCTCACTTTGAATAGTAATTTTGTGTGAAGTTGTTCCAACAATACGAGTTTCTATCAATTCACAAATATTACTTATGTTATTTTCCAATGTTTTACTATACGGTATTGTACATTCAAAATTACTTGTTCGTTGTCGCTAACATATTAAATCACACTACAAGTATCCATATCAGCAAATTAAACACTTTTAAAAAAACACAAAGTTTTAAAATACAGTATGATACATGATATATTATGGGTGTACCGTATATACCAAGTTATTTCAGTACTGTGTGGTTATCAAACGTTTTATGATTTTAATCAACGAAGTTGAACGTTCAACTACCTCATACGGTCTATTTATGAACAAAATTACCAAAATCAAATAACATGTACATTACTAACTATACTGTATGTAAATCACAACTGTACTTCTAACAATGTATTGTCGCCACTTTTGTCCAGCAATTAATGCAACATAAATTGACGGTTTCTGGTTTTCCACAATTAATGCACCATAAATTGGCGATTTTTGGTTTGGAATGTGAGACGGATTTCATTTTTTAAAGTTTTCCTTCCCAAATGAAAAACCAATAATTTAAGGGTATTGTTGTAATTCGTTATTTTTGGAATTTATTAGGTATTAAAACAAATTCTAGTTTTGTTAATACTTTTACAGATACCTATATTTGCAAATACTTTTCAAATATGATGTATTTATGAAAAAAAACTCATAAAATTTCAATAGTCAAAATGAACCTAGCTTAATTCAAGTTATTAATGTATTAAAAAATATGATATATGTGATTCGAATTTCTTAATTCTAGATTGTACTAAAAAAACTAAACTAATTATTTATATATTTTGATTATTCAACTATGAACTCTTACGAAGTTTTTTTTAGTCGTCTCCTTTAAGTTGAACTATGTTTTTTTTTTTTAAATACTTTTTTTTTTTCTTATTTGAATGTTATCCTAGATATTTTAAAGGTTCTATAAAGAAATGGAATAAAATAAATAGTATAAAATTTTAATATTTTTAGTTTTTTTTTTTTTTGAAGTAGACCACTTTGAACGTTTTTTTTAATTATTTATATTATGGGATATATATATATATATATATATTTTTTTTTTTTTTTGATCACCCTAACGGTTGGTGAATGAATTCAATAAGTCATAAGTATTTTGATGAATGTAAAGTTTTTTTTTTAGTACATATCGAAGGAAGGGGATGATTATCGATTTTAGAAATCGAACTTATGACGTTAGTGTTGAACTAATTTATAACAAAATAATGAAATTGCACAAGAGAGTAACAATATTAAAGTATACATTTTATTAATATAATATGTATTCAAAAAAGAAACTAATGTGTAGTTTGATTTTATATATATATATATATATAGTTTCTTTTATATACCATTTAAATTAAAATGAACAATACTATCATGTATCATGCAATAATCAGTTAGTTATGGATTTTAATTTCAAATATTAGTAAATAAATTTTAAAAAAATTGCTATTTAATTATATTATTAAAAAATAAAAATATTATATATTAAATTGTTCAATTATCGACACGTACCCAATATCTATGACCCACCTCATTGTTGTAATCTCAACCGAAAAAAAATTATAGTTGTTCAATAAACTCTTTTCATTTATAATTAAGGATAACTTGAATTATAGACTTGATACATGTTAATATTTTAATAGATCAATTATACTACCTTTAGCAATTTTTCAAAATTTTTTTTTTTTTTCGATACAACAATATTGACATTCAAACCTCTAATCTCATTATCATTATTAGTGGATTGTTTAAAATACCATTAAAATTCTGCTGTTGTTGATGGTTCAATTTTCTAAAACATCTACAAAAATCAAATAAAATATATTAAATAGATATACCATGTTAGTATTTTGCCAAAATAATTATTGACAAGATTAAATAAATGTATAATAAAAAGATCATTCATCACGGTTTTTTTTTTTACAAGATGATGTAATTAGATGTTTTAAACAATTAAAACTAAATGTGTTATGTTAATAGAATAGACAATTTGGTATCATAGTCTGCCTTGATTTCAAAATACAAAAAAAATACAAAATAATAATAATAATAATAATAAAATTAAATTAAAAAAAGTTTAGATACGGAAATAATACAACAGATTTATAAAATTAAATTAACATTGACTCTGGGCAGGGTTGGGAATGACTTGCCCGTCCCCACGATAAAATTTAATCTTTGTCCCTCGAAAAATCCCCGGTTTTTTCCTAGGAGATCGAGGCGCAGATTCCACGCGGGACACCGGCGGGGATCAGGTTTCCCGTGGGGATTTTTTTTCAATTTTTATTTTTTTTCCTTTTTCATTTTTTATATATTTTTTGAACAAAAAATTCAAAAAAATTAGATTTTTTTAAAAAAATATCTATAAGTTTCAACTATAATGTTAATCATCAAATAAATTATTCATATGCATAGATAATATCGCAAAAATACATATTTATTTGAAAATTAAAATGGAAGAATTAAGAAAAAATATTTTTAAAAAATAGGGCGGGGATCGGGGACGGGGTATACATTTCCTGTCCCTATTTAGCCAACAAGAATTTTTTCTCCCGTGTCCTCGATTCCATTCTCTGCCTAATCGAGAATTTCCCGCCTCGTTAGAGTGGGTCCCAATGGGGACCTGGTTCCACAGAAAAAATGAACATCCCTTCTCATCATATATATGGTACTTTGAATTTTTTTTTAGTTAGCCTCTATAATTTATGAGTTAACTCTATGGATTTTGAAAATAGTTTATAGGGATTTTTTTTTTTAATGTATTCAAATTATTATCATTTAAATAAATGTAATAAATGTTACTCATTTATATTTGACTATCGTTTTTTAAAATAAAAAAATGAGATATTTGTAATATCCGAATTATTAAGTGATATAAAATACTATAGTAACTTTTCCATTTATAGATAATATTACTATTCGAAAATATCAATGAATTAGTAATATTTTAATAAATAAAAATAGATTTGTTTTTTTGACCTAATAAATAAAAGTAGATTTAGCATTAGTTCATTGTTGAACAAAAAGAAGGAAAATACAGATCATATTTAGAATCAGAGGCGGATCTACGCCATGAGATTTAAGGGGTCAATTTTTTTTTTTTTGCAAGTATACACACTTTGTTTATTTTTATGAGAAAAAAATTGAGCTTTTTTCAAGACTAAATCGGAAAAATAATTACAAATCTAAGTTAAAAATAAAATATTGGCAAACATAATTTTTAATAATGAATTTCTAAATTTTGATGATTAGATAATACATTCATACCTTCTTAATCAAATATGGTTTATTTCCATGGACATTTATTATTGATAAAAACAAGAATTCCTTTTAAAACTTTCTAACTTTCTTTCTCTATAATAGTGTCAATAATTTATGTCTCATCAATCTAATTATGTCTATTCCTTTTCGATTATCTTTCTTCTTCTCTAAGTTTTAGATCGCCATTTTTTCTCTCAAAATTTCTTCACGAAATTGTCTAGTCCATACCATTCGAAAGTCATTTTTCAGTTAAAAATTTTTCAAAATTGTCTCCGTCTATAAAAAGCATGAACGTCAATCAAGATGCTTCAATGGTAACACCATCTCACTTGCTTCAATGTTATTGTAATTTAGTATTAAATAATATTTACTATAATACTGTCTTTAGTATTCCTAACAATTATGAATACTATTTTTTTACGGTTTTTTTTATACTATTGTTAAGAACATGTATGTGCATATTCAAGTTATGTATGTCGAGTTGACAAATAATACAATATAATAATAAATATATAATATAATAAATACAGTAGTTATTTCAGCTTCCAAGCGAAAAAAATTAGAATTTTGATTCACATAAAATAGACCTACCGAAAAATCTAAGAGTGGAAAAATACAAGATAAATGGTTACGAATATGATATTTATTAGCAATCCAATATGATATTAGAAAGACAGTATTTGTTAGAAATACTATATTTATGAGAAATACAATATTAGTTATAAATACTGTATTTATTAGAAATACAGTATTAGTTAGGCATACTTTATTTATTAAAAATAAAGTATTTATTAGACATGTACTGATTTGAGGTTCCACAAGGACGAAATTAAGGTTTTTTATTTGATCTTTTTCATGGACATACAAATATCATAGAGATAAAACGATGCAAAAACAACTTTTCGTTTATCGAATCTAATGTTTTCATCATATTCTTCTGATATACCTTTGAATGCACATTAGAATTCAAGAAAATCTTCCGAAAAATGCAAGAAATTAGTAGGAAGAAAAAGTTACCAAAGATCGAATGAATAAACTATTAAAAATAAAAATAAAAAAATAAGTGGGTATCAATCGCAGAAAGCAATCATATAAGTATGAAGGTGGTTTTCTATCACAAAAAAGATGGAGGCTGAAGAGTTTCTTTGTTTTGTTGAGAGAAAATAAGAAAAGAGAAGAAAAACAGTTTTGAAATATGTATTTCACGAAAAGTTATTTAATTTGATTTTTTAAGGAAATTTTAATTATGGCATTTAAAATCAATCATTTAAATGTACGCGAGGGTAAAAGAGGATCATTAAAAGATATTAAATCTAAATTTTTAAAACAAAATTTATATTTGTAAAAAATTAGTTTATTGTCTAGATTTGTAATTATTTATAAAAAATTGTATATTCAATATAATTTCTCAAAAATATTTTACCTTACAATATTTAATTGTCATTAAAACTTGTAAGAAATTAATTACTAGTATCTTAAATTAAATTTATAATTGTGTTTTTTTAATATATTTAAAAATTATCTTTGAAATACAATTTTTTTTTATAAAATTAAATATTTAAATTTATTTGATAATTAAGAAAAATGTATAGATCACATTTAAAAAAAATTATACTATAAATATTTTGTAAAAAAAAAATATGGTTGGTCAACATGTAAATAAATTTTTGTTTTTAAAAAAAAAAAAACATGTAAATAATATAAAATATATAAAAATTATTCTTAAAAGTATTTATACAAAAATAATATAACAAAATAATAAAGTATTTTTGTAATAAAGAACAATAGAGGAATAAAATATTTTCAAAAATAGGTTTCAACATTTTTTAAACAAAAGCACAAGATCGACATGACGGAAGGAAGGATAGACAAGACCGAAGAAAAAAAAGCAAGTACGTAATCATTTTTTGACTATTTTGTCCATATGATTGTCTTAAAATTTCAAAGATTCCCTTCATTTATTATTAAGTTGTTTTATTTTTATAATTGGATCAAAATGAAAGTCATGCATTTAAAATTGTTGATTAATTTAGTAAATTGAAAAAATAATAATAAATACTCTTTATTATAAAATGGCTTTAAATTCAACAAGTTTTTTTTTTTTTTTTTTTTTTTTAAGTGTGAGTTTTCTTTTTGAATGTTAAAGGTTTGAATATTAAATGTTAGAGGTTTTTATTATTATTATAATTTTGATTAATTAAATTTGTGTTATAGAATTTAAAAGGTTGTGTAATTATTAATTATCATTTCTACTACCTGCTATAAAATGGGGTTTTCCATCTTTCTTTCTCCAATAAAAAAAATGTATCATCTTCTACTATAAAATGGAAGTTTTTCATTATTCCTTCTCCAAAAAAAGATGATCATCATGTCTTAAACTTCGTTCGTTTCATTGCTATCAAAAACTTTTTAATGTTAAAATGGAGGTTTTTCATCATTCATTCTCCAAAAAAATGTGTATATCAGGTTTTCATTTTTTCAATTGGTTCATTGTCAAATGCGTCTCTTCAATGTTAAAATGGACGTTCTTCATATTCCTTCTCCAAAAAAAAAATGTGTACATCATGTCTTTAATTTTTCACTTGGTTCATTGCTATCAAATGATCTTTAGTTTCAAGAATCTCAAGATGTTGGTATTGCATGGAATTGTATGTGTTGAATAATGTCGAATTTGTCATACGATCTTGCAACTCCACTTTTTATAAAGTTGAGTAATAATATTTGTTTGTCAAATTATGAAGTGAACAAGTCTATTTAGGGAATGAGCTTATAGTTAAACACTTTGATTTTATTATTTGTATTTTATTATCATTTAATTATTATTGTATACTATATAATTGAACTATTATTTTATTTAAAATGCTTGTTACTACAAAAATTAATTCATATATGATCAACACCATTTGTATTTACAACTTTTTAAAAAAATTTGAGTCTGAGAAAAATGAAACAGAAAATAGTAAAGTGATAAACTATTTTGTATTCAATTCTTATTAACTCAAAATAAATCATATGCCACTCTTTTCTTTCTTTTTTTTTATTAAAAAACATGGCATAATATAAACTATTTTTTATTGGATTAGTTTTTACATATTCCATACCATTAACTAACCTGTCTATTAAAAAAAAAGTCATATAAGCGTATCTTTATCTCTACATAATTATTCTCTTAAATACATATTCAATGCATATAATGTTAAATGAGGGGATGTTATTATATGAATAGTTCATCTCTATTTTTTAGTATAAATATTTGGAGACTAGAATATATTTATAAACTTATAATAAATAATCGTTTATCAATTTTTAATAGGTAGGAACTTTAATAAATAAAATTGTTTTTTTTTTTTTTTTTACAGTAAGTAAAATAGTATTAAAATTTAACAAATTAAAAAAAAGTTACATCCAAAATTACACCACATAACTAACCTAATAACAAAAACTTCCAACGATCAAGAGGTCATGGTTCGAATCTCTTCATCCTCAAATGTTGTAATTTCACAAAAAAAAAAAAAAAAAAACTAAAAACTTTATATAT
>JBBMKA010040833.1:0-55284 GCA_037833695.1 Sechiopsis laciniata | reverse complement strand
AAATAAATCTTTAATATTTTCTATTTCAAAATTGGAAAAATCCATTCCGAGGTATATCCCAATTCCGTTCAGGGGTAAAACGGATATAGAAAAATATTATTTAATTGATTTTTACAAAAAAAAACATGGTTGCAATTATTTTTACTTTAGACTATATTTATAATTATTTTCTTAAAATAGATTATTCACTACAATTTCTCTTTTTTTTTATCATTTTTGGGCCGGACAATTTTAATTTAAAAAAAGTCTTCACAAATTAAAAACATTTAAAAATTAATTCATCTATAAAATTTAAATATAAATTTTATGACCGATAAAATCTTTAAAGTTTAATTCAATGAGTTAGTAGATTAATGAACTTTTTTTAAAAACAAATCTTGAGTTTTGAAAGTTTATAACTAAAGAGATACTAACTTTACAATTTAAAGGCTTAAATTTATAATCTAATTAATATTGATCCATATAAACCCATGTTTTTGTAAAGAAATAAATTAAAAGACATTGTAAAGTTATTTAAAGTACTCACATGCCAATGTTTTTTTTCAAGTACAAGGTAGGAGGGGGACTTGAGGGAGACTAAAAATCCTACAAGAATAAATGAGAGCTAAATATTGATTTTCAAAATCAAATTTGAGACCATGGTATATTTTAAAAAATTAGTTTTGAAGCGGCAAAAAAACGTTTATTTCCCAAAACGAGTGGTAAACAACTTCATTTGATGTTCACATTTAAATGCAATATAGAGTTCCTCAAAAAAAAAAAAAAAAGAAGAAGAAAAAGACTTTTCTAGTCTACAAATAATCTTGAGTTTTACCTCACTTTGCTGATTTTATTGCTATACTACTTTGTATTCCACCATTATAAGGTGGGAATCGAATGATCGACTTTTAAAATCATAATTAGTATTGTATTTATTAATTTATGTTTGAATCAATTTTATTTTCAAATTTAACAATATTTGAATGTCATGTAGAATTTTAAAATGATAATTACTATTTTATTTATCAATATATGTTTAGATTAATTTATTGATATTTTTAGATTGATTATTTGTTTTTACTTTTTGTATAAAAACTAATTAACATTGGGAGTGAGATAGTGATCTATTATAATATTATTTGAAATCTCTACGGTAGAATTTTGACTTGGCTCCTAGAATACGTGCAACTTTACCTAAATTAAAGTAATTTATCAGAGTGCTTAAATAAATATCTTGACTTTGATTTCAAGGGCATCTAGATTTAAATGAATTCGGCCACAATAATTGGCGAAATTGAAGGACTATGGAACCCATATATACGTATCAAAGAAGCAACGCATTAATAGCTTCTTAGGCCGACAAATGGTCCATTTCTAATAGTGACTTTGTACTACTATTGTGATGAAAAAAAAATGGTCCATTTCCTTACCGATGTTTGATCCAACTTTCTAATAGTGACTTTATGCTTATTGTGATGGAACCTAATATTCATTTTTATTCTCCTAAATGCAATTATTATGATCAAATGGGATGATGGTCTAATGGTTTCATTATTTAATGAAAATTTAGTTTAACACTATGATCATGAGTTTAATTTTGAGAATCGATATTTGACTCTCATCTACTTGAGAGTAGTAATACTCTCTTTATAAGGTTTGTTGTATATTACAGTGAGCTTAATGAATAAATTAAAATTTAAATATAACATCCAAAATGTTGTAAAAGAAAAAATCAAGTGAATATAACTTACGTCAATAAAAATTAAAATGTTGAATTGTCAAATTCATAAAAATTAATGATAGGAATATCGAAAAAATATAGATGTAGATAGATATTTAAGAAAAAAATCAAAAGAACATTTAAATTAATATACTTTTTAAATGTTTATGATTTATACTATACTAAAACATTATGTTGTTATATTTTAATAACTTTCACCAATTTAATGAAACGCCAATTCGTCTTGTCTAAGGAGAGCCTATAACATATATTAAATTAAAATAGGAAGTTTTATCCTTTTTATAAAAATGTTTAGTTCGAAATGGTTTAAGCTGACATCCAGGCCCACAAAAGTATGATCGTAACTTTTTTATTTTTTATTTTTTGTTGTTGTAAGTTACACATCTATTTAGAGGATGATATGTAACGCTATTTTGTATCACAAAATTTACAAACAAAAATATTAATAATTTTTTATTAAAAAAAATTATGATACTAAATGGTATCATGACAAGTATTGTTTTTTTTAATCCTTAACACTTTATTTATACTTTTGAAGTATTTAAGTATGAGACCAGTTTGGGTGCCGCCTAAGCTGCACCCAAAAAGTGGTTGTCCCTGATGTGGCTCCTTTGGAGCCATATATCTCAATTTTTTTTTTTTTTTTTTTAAAGTGTTTCATTTTATTTTTTAATATTTTTTTTCTTCCTGACATCACCTCAAGGAGGGTGCAGCTTAGGCTGCACCCAAATTGGTCTCTTTAAGTATTAGGGAGAAAAGTTATGTTAATCTTTTATATTGGAAATTTGGACATTTTCCTTTTTCAAGAAAAGTAAGAAAAATGTCAGCTACCATATCTTTTTATAGGTCACCGATGTAATTTTCAAAAAAAAAAAAAAAAAGAGAAAAAAGATACCCCACTAATATCCTCTTTTTTTTCATTCTCTAATACATTTTTTGCAAAAAATAAAGATATAGAATAAAACAAATAAAATTTAACTATGCATTTGATATTTACCGTTGGTATTTTTCAATATATATATATATAACGTTGTTACTATACTGTAATAGGCAGTTTTAATCATTTATTTCATGTGGTTTGAGTTAGACATTTTTTCTGGTGTTCAACAACTTTTAGTTAGAAGCTTAGTTTTTACCATTTGGCTATTGCATTATTAGATAGTATTTTGATTTGTTTGTAAGATGTCCACTTATTTTTATAAATAATAATAATAATAATAATAATATTCCTATCACAAAATTAGTTTTCAACATTTTATCTTTGACAAATGGAAGATTTCAAATTTTATTTTAAAATAATAAACTAATTAAAAGAATGTTGATTTTACGGATGATTTTTTTTTCAATACAACAATATTTAAAATTAACTTAGTAATCAAAAGAAATATTTAAAAGATTAAAAAATTATGCGTTCAATAGTTCCATCTATCTGAAATAGCTTGTTACCAACTTTCTTCGCATCAAAATATTTTATGGTCAATATGTTGAATTCTAAAATTAATTGTCATTGCTTTTTCAAATATCACATTATATGATAAGCGCCAAAATGTTACTTGATTTTTACAAAGTTAGAGGTCTTTCTAGGATTCTTGTAAAAACTCACAATGAATGCTAACTTAGATCACACTTAAAATCTAAAATTGTCACTCTTCTAAGACAACTCACTCCAGAATTAGTTTGCTCAAGGTTAATTCAATGAATTGATTTAACTTTAAATCTAGAGCAAGATTTGAAATAAATGAAATACCAAATAGGATTCAAGAAAACACGAAGTTTTTAATTCATAAAATCTGAGTTTTACAACTTAGTTCATGGCTATTTATAGCCTAAGAAAATTAAAGCTAAAAGGAAAATTACCATAAGAAAATTAAACCTAAAAAAGGAAAATTTCCATAAGAAAATTAAATCTAACAAAGGCAAATTTCCATAAGAAAATTAAACCTAAAAAAAGAAAATTTCCATAAGAAAATTAAACCTGAAAAAAGGAAACTAACATCATTGTTATAATGACCTTTTGCAAAATATAACTCAAAACATTAAAAACAAATTCTGTCATGTTGTGATCTTCCAAAATAAATGACTACTCTCATGTCATCTTCACTTCAATCTCTTCTTCACTTGTTGTGTGCTAATGTTGTAAATAAATTCGGCTTGAAAAAACTTTATCTCTTCTTGTGCATTGGCAAGCTTTTGAAGATGTAATATATATGCCTCTTGAATCTTCTTTGTCTTGCTCCTTGTAATATGTCATTCAAGTACATGCAATGGTTCGGTTGTCTGATTCGTATCATTATATCTTCTAGGAAGTTGACAAACATCACATAATTCACACCCATCTTATAAATAGAATCTCTTAACCCTCGTTTGGTAACCATTTTGTTTTTATTTTTTTATTTTTAAAATTTAAACCTACAATAATTATTTTATCAGGTATTTTTTCTTATTTAGATATCTACATTTTATCTATATTTATAGAAACCAAACAAAAATTTGAAGAAAAAAAAAAATGTAACTTCCAAAAATTTATTTTTCTTTTTGAAATTTAGTTAGTATTCACATACGGAAAGATAGATACATTGTAAAAAAGATGAAGCACATTGTAGAAAATTTGACTAAAAATAAGTTTAAATTTCATAAACCAAAAACAAAAAATTAAATGGTTATCAAACGGACTTTAATTATTTTAACTTATTTGAACACAATTCTTAGTATTAGATGTTGACAGACATCACATAATAAAAATATTTTGTTTTTTTGAAAGGAGAAGCATATTATTATTATACCTTGGACGTCAATATATCTGTATTGATTTAAATTATGACTCAATATATATATATACTAACCATTTCAACTAATTTTTGTAATAGTTGAGTCAAACTATTTCTGTTATTTTACACTCTGCAACCAACTACAAATTATTGGCCCTCATGTCTAACTGAAAAGGACAGATAACTACACCTTTAATACACATACATGCACTCGACTCATCAATTTCCATATCAAAAAAGATCTCTCATGTGAACTTCTAAAATAATAAAAAAAAAAAAAAAAAAAGATCTCTCATGTGAACTTCTATAATAATAATAATAATAAAAAGGAAAACTTAGCGGATTAGTCAAATTCATAAAAAAATTACAAATATGATCATTTTCTTTTTTAAATAGCAATTATAGTAATAAATATTAATAATAATAGGGTATTAATAATACATAATATTGTAATAATATACAGTACTGTATTAATAATAAATAATATTATATTAATGAGTATTAATAATAGAAGATTGAACCGCATTTATGACTATAGATTATAAATATTTTTAAATTTAACTATATTTGTAATTATTTCGTGAATTTGACTATAAATCGAAGATACTTAATAGACCAATGCATTAGTCAATTTTTTTTTTTTTTCGAGTTCAACACTAGTTGGGGTATTTGAACTCTTAACCCTAAATCTACAACCTATAAATCGAAGATACTTATCAATAGCTGTTAGACTCAACCTGTTTTGATAACATTTTGAACACCGTAGTCATAATTCGTCAATTCAAATTCTCATTTCGATTCAACTGTAATATTTTTAAACCAACAAAAACATAGAGTTAAAATATATTGTAGAATAAAAGTAGATTCATAATCTGTATGATTGGTAAATGGTTGGGTGTGAATAATGGATGCAGAATCGTTGTGTGAACATGATAGCTCATTTGTTCAATGCCCCATTGGGTGATTCTGAGACGGCTGTGGGAGTTGGAACAGTGGGATCGTCAGAGGCCATAATGTTGGCTGGTTTGGCTTTCAAGAGAAAATGGCAGAACACAATGAAGGCTCAAGGCAAGCCCTATGACAAACCCAACATTGTCACTGGAGCTAATGTCCAGGTTCATTTCTATATAATAATATCCTTCTCATTTCACTTTATAATGTAATTAGCATTCAATTATGTAATACCGTAAAGGACGGTGACCTGATAGTTTCATTGTTTGGTAGTAATCCAGTTGAGCATTCAATTTTGAAAAATGAAGTGATGTATTAAATATAAATGTATGTATGTATGAAGGTATGCTGGGAGAAATTTGCAAGGTACTTTGAGGTAGAACTGAAGGAGGTGAAATTGAGGGAAGGTTACTATGTGATGGATCCAGAAAAGGCTGTGGAGTTGGTTGATGAGAACACCATCTGTGTTGCAGCCATCTTGGGTTCCACTCTCAATGGAGAATTCGAGGATGTAAAGCTCTTAAACGATCTCTTACTCGAGAAGAACAAGGAAACCGGGTATATATAAATTCCTTCAAAATGTGTTTAATTACAGTGTAGAACTTATTGAATGATGATTTTAATTAAGAATTAGATTTTAATATAATGTAAAAGTACAGATGGGACACTCCTATACATGTGGATGCTGCGAGTGGAGGGTTCATTGCTCCATTCATTTACCCTGAGCTAGAATGGGACTTCAGGCTTCCCCTTGTGAAGAGTATTAATGTGAGTGGCCATAAGTATGGGCTTGTCTATGCTGGAATTGGTTGGGTCATCTGGAGAAACAAGGAAGATTTGCCTGAAGAACTCATCTTCCATATCAACTATCTTGGGGCTGACCAACCCACTTTCACCCTTAATTTCTCCAAAGGTACCCTACCCTCCCCATTTCTTTTCTATCTCTATTTATTATTATATAGTATGAATATCCATCACAAATCAAAACCAGTTGGTCATGAGAGAAGTAATCCACAGGACTCTCTACTTTTTCAATGTGGGACAATAGTGAAATTGTTGGTTGATATAATTAAATTCCAACCTATCAGCTTAAACTTTTAGGTTGATTAGTGATCTAACATAATTCAACATGGTATTAGATTAGGAGATTTTGAGTTTGAGTCTCTGTCAAGTTGTTTCCTTCCCATTTAAAATTGAATTCCACTTATAGAGTATTTTAACAGAGATCCTAGTATATTGGGTTCTGATATTATATTAGATACTTTTTCAATGTGAGACAATAGTAAAGATCCTAGAAGTGTTGTTCAACATTGGCCTTTTGCTTTTCAATATGAACTTTGAAGCTAACTTTGTGTTTTTCATTTACTATAGGTTCTAGCCAAGTCATTGCTCAGTACTACCAATTGATCCGCTTGGGTTATGAGGTGAGATTTATTGATAATGAGGGAGCCACACATTATGACGACCCATTGAATAATTTGTGAATCTAACAAAACAGGTACAATTTGTTTTGTTAATCAGGGATACCAAAACGTGATGGAAAACTGCAGAGAAAACATGATGGTACTCAAGGAAGGGCTCGAGAAAACAGGGCGATTCAACATTGTGTCGAAGGACAATGGAGTTCCACTTGTGGCCTTCTCCTTGAAAGACAACACTCGCCACAATGAGTTCGAAGTCTCAGAAATGCTGCGGCGATTTGGCTGGATTGTGCCTGCTTATACCATGCCTCCAGATGCACAGCACATTACAGTTCTCAGAGTTGTCATTAGAGAGGATTTCTCTCGCACACTTGCCGAGCGTCTAGTGAATGATATCGACAAGACATTGCAAGAGCTTGACATCCATCCGTCGAGGGCCGATGTCAAGACTACGGTGGCTGGAGAAGAGGCGCAGCGCAACAACATAGTCGTGGCAAAGAAGAGCGCGCTCGAAACGCAGAGGGAGATCACTACGGTTTGGAGGAAGTTTGTTATGCAGAAGAAGAAGACTAATGGAGTTTGTTAGAGATGGAAATGCTAAGAATTATTATATATGTATGTGTTAATGAGACTGGATGAGGTTGTATTTGGGATTTGAGACTGTTTGTTTGTTTAAAGTTATTTGTGTATTTTTCATGTGCTTTAAGTTGCTGTTTCTATTCAACATAACTTCTCTTATATATTCAAGTACAAACTTGTTATCCTTTGTTTTGAGGTTGATTTATATAAAGAACAATAGCAGTCTAGTTTGCTCAGGTATGTGATGCATTGCAATTGCCCTTTTTTAATTATTATTATTTTGTTGTACTCTTAAAATTAGCTATCGAAGCCATTCCAGAAATAGTATTATCTTTCTTTTTCTTTTTCTTTTTTTTTAAAAAAAATTTGAAATAGTATTAATTTGAGTCTTTTGTTATCTCAAAAAATTGTCTTTTAGTCCTTAAACTTTCAAGTTTGCTTTAAATAAGTTTAGAAATTTTTAAATTTGTTTAAAAAATATAGATACTGGATTTGTGTTTATGGCCTAATATGTCTCTATACTTTAGAAATTAAAACTTTCGATTATGTGCTAATGAATCACTGAGCTTTTAGTCATTGAACTAAAAAAAAATATCGTACTTTCAAATTGGATGTCAAATCCCATTAATTTATTCAAACATTTTTAAAACTAACGAATCTACTAGACACACAAATGGTTCTTTTTTGTTTTTGAATTCAATAATATTAAGAGGTTAGGGAGTCTTATAACATTTTAATTATTAAGTCATATATGATGTCAATTAAATTCTACTCTTTTTTGCGTAAATATAACAGTTATAATAGAATAATGGTGTACAAGAAAAACTTAAGCAACCTAGACCATTCAACCCAAATCGTAAGGGTTGGTTATAATATTTTTTCAGTTGAATTTGGTTATAATTTTATAATTTTCTATAGGTTGGATTGTTTCTTCAATTTTTTTGTTAAATTCAACTCAACCGAACTCAAATTTAGAATGATATTACATATGGATATGTTAATAAGATTGTAATTAAATATTGGTAGGAACATGTACTACAACTACAAGAAATAGGGTGTTTGCCGACGATTTTTTTACCGTCGGCGAAAACTTCCTTATTCGACGGTTTACATAACGTCGGTTAATACATGTTTTAGGCGACATTATATATAAACCGTCGAATAAAAAGCATAATAGCCGAAGGTGGAAATAAAAGTCGGTCAACATCAACGTTTTAAATCTTATTTTAATATATTATCCGATGTTCTGAGACAACGTCGGATAAAATTTTGAATTTCCCACTTAAATGGAAAAAGAATATATTAGCCGACGTTTGTTTAAAATGTCGGTTAATCTCCTGAAAAACACACGTTTTATGGGGGATTAGCCGACCTGTCTAGACCCGACTTTCTTTTTCTTTTTCTTTCATTTTCTCTTCTTCTTTACCTTTTTTCTTCCTCGCCTGCATGCCCTAATTCTGCCGCTGCCACCGTTTAGTGCCGCCGCCGTTGTTCTAATCTTGTCGTCGGCGTCGTTGTTCTGATCGTGTTGCCGCTGCCATCGTCGACTTTCCTCTCCTTTTGCCGCAGCCCTCCCCGAGGTATTCATAAATTAGGGCTTTTAATTTGAAGTTCCATTCATTCAATTGCTTTGAGAATATGTTCTTCTGATGGCTATCTCTTATTATTTAGCTTCCGGATTCATGAATATACCCTTGGTTTATGTGCTGTGTATGTGCCTAGTCTCTTTAAATAAGGGTTTGTTAAGCAAAGGTTGTAAGGATTAATTATTGGAATTCGGAGGAATAGACTTCTGTTGTGGGTTGGTTCAATATGAATATCATGAATGCTTGGGAAAATTAATTGTTGGGCTTTTAATTAGAAACCAACATTTAACTTTGTATGTCTTATCGAATGAATTCTAAGTGACTGGATTTGTTTTTAAATGGGATAGACTTTGGGTAAGTGGCTGGAATCATTCTTATATAATTTTATTTTCTAATTCGTGGTTATGTGAGATTTATTAAGAGTTTTAATTTGGCTTAAAGGTTATGGTTTTCAAAAACAATTCTTAAATGGTTGGGTTGGTGAGGGACTATTGATTCACTGTTTTGATTAATAATTAAATTGCTACTGTGAGCATGAGTTGTTCCAGTCTTCTAGATAAGTAATGAATTTTGGGTGATGGTCTTTATGACTAAGTGATTCTTGGTCATGTCTAATTTCAGAAACAATCTCCTCTTTTGTTTTTTGTCAATCACCTCCTAGCAAAATTTATGAAGAGCTTTCTTAAAATTTAAAATTTATAAATTTTTCCACTCTCTAATTGTTTGTCTAAATCCTTTAGGATAGTACAACGCTAAAACTTGAAAGTGGTTATTGAAAGAGATTGAAGATGAACAAAGATTAGATTAGAAATAGAATTAGGTTGTCTGTTGAGTATGTTAAAAGCATCAAACAATTTATGGAAATGGCAAAGTCTCATATCAATAGTGTTGGAAAAACTAGATGTCCATGCAAAAAATGTATGAATGTGTTATGAATAAAGCACGTTGTGGATGTATCATTTCGAGAGAAGTTTAAGAACATTCAAACTATTCGTTATGAATAAAGCATGTCCAGAAGGGTCGGTTGCTGAAAAGTATATTATTAGAGAATGTTTGAACTTCTATTCACTATACCTCACTGAGATTGAAACGCAGTACAATAAGGCAGACCGCAATCATCACCAGAATCCGAATAACGAACAGCTTGGGGAGTATGAAGTATTCAAATAGAATGCACGATCAATGGGAGAAATGAAACCAAAGACTTTATCTCCTCCTGACATGCGAAGATTACATTGGTACATTCTTAGTAACTATGATGAGATAAATACTTATCTTATTCAACATTTAGCACTAATCTGGCCAGGTATCCTAAATTCTTCCGACTTATATAAAAAACACGAACAATTTCCACGTTAGTTTAAAGCAGAAGTTCTCAAACTAAGACAAAATGAGAATAATTGTGATGATTGCAATGGAAATGGGACCTTGTAATTTGGTTCGATCGTACGAAAAACGCATAGTTAATGATGTTAGGTTTCACAATCTCAAAATTGAAGAACGTCGAACAACACAAAATAGTGGTGTTAAGGTGCCGAGCGAAGGGGGAACCGAAGATGACCCCCTTGACTATTACAGGATATTAAAGGAAGTGTTTGATGTTATGTACATTAATAGGAGACGAGTTATGATTTTCAAATGCGATTGGTACAACACTGACAAAAAAAAAAAAGGTAGATCACATTTTGAGCTAAGTTTGCTTTCAATTAACACGTCTCAATTTTGGTATAAAGATGATCCATTTATCTTTGATACATAAGCACAACAAGTATTTTATATAAGCGATCTAAAGTACGGTTGCAATTGGAAGGTAGTGCAATTAGTACCGAATAAAAAAATTATGGGATGTGCTTGAAGTGGAATAGCAAGAGAATGAAGAACTTGATGAAATATAACTAGAAGGTCTAACAACTGTCGAATGTGTGTATAGAATAAAACATATTACATAGGATTGATGTTGAATCGGTCATAGTTGATTTAACACTTAATAGGAGACAATCATCAAATAATTTGGACGATTTCATCAACGACCATGAGATCAAAGATGACCGAGAAACGTCTTTTGAGAGCGTCTCATTGGATGATTGTTATTCAGACTAATTAGTATAGTTAAGTTTTATATAATGAAAGTAATTATGGACTTCACTAGCTCGTTTCCTGATTTCATATAATGAATGTTTATATATTTTTTGCAGTGTAGTCATGCCTGCAAATTTGTCAGGGATGTGTAGCACATTCTTTGATGAGACCGCTGATGATCAGGATCATATGGATATTGTTCCTACGGCTATGCCTTCTAAAGGGACACACGCATCAGGTATGATTTCATTTATTTTGTTCATTCACATGGTTTCTAACATTCAATCACATGTAGGTATTACATCTAAACCTCGATGCGGTCGAGGTATTTCAAACGACGTTGAATTGGAGAGGAACGTAACTTAACATGGCCTTGTCGGAGTCCAATTTAGTCAAGAGTATAGAAAGGCTATTGGACCAATTGCAAACAGCTTGAGTAAGCAGATTAGGGTACTTGTACAAGGGTTGTTTCCTGTGACTCTCAAGAAATGGAAAGAGGTCACCCCAGAATTGAAGAACCTGATGAAATAGAGACTCCTGGTATGATAAAAAATACATAGTTAGTATTTTATGAACTATTTTGTTATACTAATCTATATATTCGTATTTCACAGTTGCACTTCGACCTAGACCTTAGTAATCCTAAGGTCAACTGGCATATAAAGGACGTGATGCAATCCACGATGAAAGAGCACAGATTCACATTGCATAAACATTACAAGTAACATATTAACTATACTTCTCTTGTTTTATTTTAATGCATCATAACTGATCATACATTATAATATTTTTAGGAGTCTAAATCCTGCAGTTCGATAATCGAACCTGTAGGATCGAAAGGCAACACTAGAGGGTGGTGAATAAAAATTAATATTATGAAATAAACTTTTTTTAATCTAAAATCACCCAACAAGCAATTTAATATGTAAGAATTAAATAGCGAAAAGTAAAAGGTAAGGGAAGAGAGAAATACACTGAAGTTTATAGTGGTTCAGAAATCCTACTCCACTCCCTAAGACTTCTCCTTGGGTATTTACTAGATAATTCTCTTGCGGGTGAGAACCAAACCTACATGACCCTCTTTTTCCTAGGCTAAAGAGAAACTTCAATCCCTTTACCGGGTTCAGGATTAAACCACTTTAACCCTTTTTTTCTTAGGCTAAAGAGAAACTCAAATCCTTTTCACTAATTCAGGATTAAATCAATTGCATTTTCTTACAACCCAAGGTGTACCCACACCTTAATACAAATCCCAAAATACAAATACAAATAAAACTTACAATATGTCTCTTGTAGACAAAATGCACAAGTTGAGCATTCTTCACAAAATTTGCAATGCACCGATTTAAGAACGTGTGAAGTAAATCAAACTTTTTGGAGTTGTTTTGAATACGATAGTTTATGTAGAAATTTAATTATGGAGGCTATAGATTTTAATGGAGAGAAGATGAAAGGTGTCCGTTGAATTTAGGGAAAAATGATCGACGGACGAGATTTGATGATGATATGATGAATGGTGGCCATTGGATTTAAGACAAAGGTAGCATATGGCTAGGATTGAATGAAGATAAGATGGGAAGAGTTATGGTTCAAAAGGAAACAATTTGAAAAAGAAAATCCCATTTTTTCATAGGCGATTTTTCTTCTAATCTTCATTTGTTCATACCTTCTTCATTTTAACTATGATTTGCACGATTCAAAATGCATTGGAATCGTCTCTTCAAGATCTACATAATAAATACTTACAAAATCTAAAAATATCAGTGCACAAAATTCAATTTTTTTATAATCAAAATATTAATTAATTAAAATTAATTAATTTGAGATAATTAGCCAAAAAGCAAACAGAACCCATATACTTTCGTAACAAATCCAGCTGACTGTGAGTATTTGTGCAATAAATGGGAGGATGAGAATTATAAATCCAAGTCAAAGAAGGCTGAGGAGAGTAGAGCTTAGGTGCAATACCATCATGTAGCAGGGAGTAATTCTTTCTTGGTTATACGGGAATAGGTAATACTTCATTGCGCAATACTTTATTGTGAACGATTCGTACAATATACTAACGACTTATTTTATGCCTCCAAAGAAAGAAGGATGGTGACGTCATGGGGTACACGCGAATGAGATCTGTAGTAGAAACATTTATTTAGTCATGTACATTGGACACACGAATTTACGACCTTAGAATAACCCTTATTCGAACATGTATAATGCTGGATGGAGGCAACGACCAAATTTCTCTTAAGGTGGGCAAGGTAGCAATGCCAACCAAATTGGACAGCAGCACATGCTGCCGCACTCTGGATTTGGAAATAACCAACATCAAACTCACCAACCAGATTTAGCACTAAAGGAGTACATGGTGAAGAAGGACGCAGTAATGATGGAACATCAAACTCTGCTGAAAGCTCAACAAGTAACTCTTCGGGCATTGGAACTGCAATTAGGCCATATCATAGTAGATCTAAAGAACAAACCGCTAGGACAATTACTGTAGGATACAAAAGAATCCAGGCAAAATGGTAAATAGCAAGTTAGTTTAATCGAACTAAGAAATGGAAAGCCTTTGATGGACAGCGAGGATATTAGGAAATATCAAGGAACTATGCCCACATTAAAGCCATCAACGGGGAAGCAACCAGCATGGAGAACCAATGAGGATCCTATAACAGTAAATGATACGACGGAAGTGGCCAAACCATTGCCTATTTACCTGCCACCACCGCCGTCGTACCCTCAAAGGATCAAAAGGAAGGAAAACGAATTGCACTTCAAAAAGTTTACGGACATTTTGAAGCAAATCCATATTAACATTCCGTTAGTTGACGCATTGCGCCAAATGCCGAGCTACATGAAATTCCTTAAGGACGCATTGAGTGAGAAAAGTAAATTTGTGGAATTCAAGGTAGTAGCATTAAATGAAGAATGTAGTGTGATCGTCCAAAATAAAGTCCCTATGAAATAATTCGATATGGTCAATTGACTAATTTAGTAACGATTGGTAGCAATCATATTGGGTAAGCACTATCTGATTTGGGTGCAAGCATCAATCTTATGCCCCTACCTATCTACAAAAAGATTGGAATTGGTGAATCAAGACCCACAACTGTCACAATTCAACTTGCAGATAGGTCAATTACTCATCCTATTAGAAAAATTGAAGACATTTTTGTTCAGGTCGACAAGTTCATCTTTCCAGTGGATTTCATTATCCTTGATTACGAAGCAAACTTGGAGGTACCGATCATTTTAGGAAGACCCTTTCTAAAAATGGGACGAGCTGTAGTGGATGTTAATGAAGGAACAATCACGTTAAGGATGAACGATCAGCAGATCCAGTTCAAAATTTTTTACTCGATGAAGTAGACTAATTCGGAGGACGATTACAATGTTAGCCAGATATAAGTATTGTTGGACGAGGTAATAAAAAAGAAGTAAAGGGAAGAAATGATGAATAAGGGCGAAAATGCGAAGGGAGAAGAGGAAGAACTGCAGAATGATGCATTGAAAGATTTTGTGTGAGAAGAGATGTATTATTACGAGGCGCACGATGTTGTAACTAGAGTTAATTCTACTCAGCGCCCTTCAGTTGAAGAACCTCCAAGGCTCGAACTGAAACCCCTCCCCGCGCATTTAAAGTATGCTTATCTGAGAGAGAAAGAGACTTTACCAATTGTCATCTCATCGCAGCTAACCCCAAACAATGAGAAACTGCTTTTAGAGTTACTCAAACAACACACGAAGGCGATTGAATGGACTTTGGCAGATATAATAGGTATTAGTTGTGCATTTAGCATGCATAAAATCATTCTAGAGGAAGATGCCGAGAACTCAGTTGAGCAATAAAGACGTTTAAATCTTGCCATGAAGGAAATGGTAAAAAAGGAAATCATAAAGTGGCTAGACGCAGGGGTAATTTATCCTATATCAGATAGCAAATGGGTGAGTCCTATTCAATGTGTGTCGAAGAAAGGAGGCACCAACGTCATTAAAAATGAAAAGAATGAGTTGATTCCAACAAGAACAGTGATGGGATGGCATGTGTGCATGGACTACAGAAAGTGGAACAAAGCAACCAAGAAGGACCACTTCCCATTACCCTACATAAACCAAATGCTGAACCGTATCGCAGAGAAGGATTATTATTACTTTCTGGACGGATATTCAGGCTACAATCAGATTATCATTGATCCTAAGGATCAGGAGAAAACTACTTTCACCTGCCCTTATGAAATATTTGCGTTCAGAAGAATGCCTTGTAATAATCCAAGTTGTGGTTATTTAAGTGGATTAAAGTGAAGTTGAGGTTCCAAGTGAAAAGAAAGGGCATTTTTATGGTTCATTTCAATTGGAAGGGCTTTTTAGACATTTTAATCTTGGTATTTAAGTTTTGTTTTGAAAACCCAAAGCCCTAGGATGAGGTTACTGTTCACAGCAGCCCCACCTTCGAAGTTTGCGTCCCTCCCTTCCAATATCTGACCGCCACCATCAGAAGCTTGTCGTCGCCACCGTGTTCTGGTGTTGTTGGGTTCTGTGATAGTGAGTTCAACGCTTCCCCTGTGATTCACCATGAGTTCAGCGTTGCAGCTCAGTCATAGATCAACTAGAAGTGTCGTCGTTGTGCAGCTGTTGTTCATTTTCTCGGGCGAGCAACACCGTCGTTCAAGCTGCTCTATGGTGTCATTTGCACCGCCGTGGTTCAACGTCGTGAGTTCCATCTGTGCAAGCCGCCGTGCCAAGGTTTGTTAGATTGGTTTGAGCTGTCGTTCAGCCGCCGGAGCTATTCTCAAGTGACAGGTTGTTTTCCCCTTTTTTAGCTTGTTGTTTGATCTCAAGGTTGAAGAAGGGTGGAGTTTGGTTGCAAGTGTAAAGTTATTTAAATGAGGATTAAGGTTTGTTTGTCTATTGGTTTAAAGCTATTTAAGTTGAGATTAAGCTTGTTTGACTGCTGGTTTATGTTATTTAAATGATGGTTTACGCTTGTTTGGTTGTGGTTTAAACTCATTTAAATGAAGTTTAAGGACTGTTAGGTTGGTGATTAAAGTCATTTAAAATGTGGATAAAGCATGTTTGGTCGTTGGTTTATGGTTATTTAAGTTGAGAATAAAGGGTGTTTGTTTGTAGGTTTAAAGTCAAAGCTTGTTTGAGTTGTGGTTTAAAGCCATTTAAGTTGTGGATTATGGTTGTTTGGCTAGTGGTTTAAAATAAATTAAGTTATGGATTAAAGGTGTTTGGTTTGGGTTTTGTTGCTTGGGTTAAATGGTAGGTTTGACCCTTTGACTTTTCTATTGACCAGATTTGACCCGAGCCATTTTCTCGTTCTTCGAGCTGAGTTTGAGAGGCACGCAGGGCCATCGGGACACGTTTTTTGAGATTTTTCACTGTTTGATAAATTTGATATTCTAGATCCAATTTTGATGGTCTGAGGTGCTGGTTTTGGTCGGTTTGTTTGTTTTAGGGCTCAGAGCTGTGTTTGGCTATTTGAAACTACCAATAGGCTCAAGAGAGCTGTTAGGGGCATATAGCCAAGGTAAGGGACCCTTTACCTTATTCTCGAGGCCCGTGGTTATAACGTGTACTAAATTGTTTTTGTTAACTTACTTGATCTGATTATAGCATGATTTATGTGTTTTGTATGCATGTACTGATTGTATCGAAAGCATGTACCATGTCTACTGTTATTGATGATTTATCGTATGCATGTTGATTAACAGTGCATGATGGATCGCATGTCCCTCAGTTGTGGGCTTGCCTATGTTTGACATGTCTTTATACATAGATTAGGCCTGATCGAGTCACTGGACGGAGAGAGGTACTAGTAGGCCAGCTTGAACGATGATGTGCCGGGCTCACACTGTAACTTGGGACTATACCCTTGAGTTAGGACTTCCGTGGATGGTCAGCCGACCAGGCTCACGTCCTAACAACTGTCTACTAGCAGCCTAGGGAACCCTCTAGGTATGTGGTATGAGCTACGATGCCCTTTGTGAGTCTTGTCGGATCCACCCTCACTGCGAATTAGGGGCCTGTTGACTGACATGTAGCACCGCTCGCCAGATCCTTTGGTCTAGAGTAAGTTTCTAAATTGCCTTAGAGTCAGAGGACTCATGCAGACTATTTGTCTTTAGGTTTCGATCTCTAGACCGCTCTGTGTGGTGCAGGTTAAAGACGAGCTTCCTGATCTGTTACCCAGGAGCTCGGGTTATGATAACCTTTCGATTCTATTGATCATGCTTGTTTGTTGATGCTTGCGATTTGGTTCATGTCTGTACCCTAAGTTGGGGGATCCTTACTGAGTTTCAAAACTCACCATTTCTACTGTGGAATAGCACAGGTACTACGAGATTGTATCAATATGGGTGATCGGACGAGCTAGAGAGGACCATAGGACCCGCTGCATTATTCTGTTTAGAGTCTTTTAAATTTATTCTTTCTGCATGAACTATTTAGAGGCATGAAAAGTGGAACGTGTTTTATAGAGCTTTTATGTTTTGACTTTTGGGTACCCTATGACTGTTTTAATTAATTTATGGTTGTTATAAACTTATTCTCTTGAGTTTTCTTAAAGAAGTTTTGTTTTAAATTCACATGCCCGGGATGTCAAGTACTATTTTCATGCATTTAGAGTTAAGGACTTAGGTTTAGACCTTAGTTTGGGTTGGGTGTTTACAGTGGTATCAGAGCTTAGAGTCATAGATTCTGTAGACTAGATTACATCATAGGTTGTTGGTTTGGTCCCCATGGTCTTCAGCTGCCAATCTTCATTAGGTATCTTGGTAGTGGAATAAGGATATTTTTTGTTGTAAAAAGAATGTTTTAGTTATGATCAGCATTATTGTTTATCGTATGTTATTGCATGTTATCATACTTGTGTGCTACCCTAGAGTTTTCAGAGGGGGTTGAGACTTCCCTAAGCTTGTTGTGGACTGTTGAGATACCTAGTAAAGTTACTAAAAGTTTTGTTAAAGGTTCAAGAGTAGTTGAGTAGTGTTAGCTTTTGAGCTCAAAAGTAGCATCGGTCTTGAGGTGTATTCTTCTAAGGGTCAGCATGAGGTGCAATCCTAAAGTTGGAGCATTAGATACACTCAGTGTTGTTGCTGATGTTGTAGTTTCCAAAATTGGGCTAAAAGCTGAGATGTTGGTTGTTTTGCAAGTTAGAAAGTGTTTCAAAGATTTTTCATGGTGTGTAAGATGTTGATAAGGTGTCTACACCAGTTGCAGATGCTTAGTGATTTTGCGATAGAGGATAGCTGAATGCCTTAAGTGTAATTAGTTCGCACTTCACGCAAGTATACACGGTCTGCAGCAAGTAATAAGTAAATTATCGATCTCCATAGGGACTAAAAACTATCCGAGGTGATGTTCAGAATTGAATTGTAAATTACACGAATATGAATTGAGTTGGTTTGCTATGGAAACATAAAAGTAAATAAATAACAGGATAAAATAGTTTTGGGGAGATAAGGCTAGACTAAGGTACTCATGAAAATCAACAACAATGTAATAAATAAGAAACATGCGGTAAGGGACTCTATTATACTACGTCTCACAAACTTCCGCTTCTGCATCCGTTTAGCATCAAATCCAATTTTTACCACGACTTGATGTACCCACCCAACGCTAAGTATATAATAGTTACGCGTTTATTCCTAAACTCTGATTCAAAGCATTACAGATATAACACTACCTATTAAACATACAAATTCGACTTAGGTTATTTCCTCTTTCGATTTAAAACCTATTAGTTGTGTGGATGGCCGGTCGACACTCACTATTGTAATGATGCACCTAAGTTACATGCTCTAGATGAACCCTTCCAGTTTCTTCCTACACATGCTACTAATATTCACTTTCTCCTAGTTTTGCCCTAATGAAATTAGTTCATGATGCAGACAGAGAACACATAACACGATATAGAAAACATATTAGAATTGTATTACTGAAGTAAAATGAGTCTAACAACGAAATAAAAGAAAAACAGATAAATAATTGTCGTCGTCTTGGTCAAGTCTCTGAACTCCTCTCGAAAGAAAAAATTAGAGAAAAGACCAAGCTCTCTCTCTATTACACAGACAATCTATTTATAGGACTGGGTTGTCAAATCTCCGAATCTTTCAGAATGGCATGAATCAATCTTCGCGGTAATTTCTCTTTTTATTCTTGCCAAATGTGTTTTTATTTGTCTAAGGCAGGAATCCTATGATTTCAGCAATCCATCTCATAATTGTTAGTCAACTCACGCTGTCAAACGATTCCTTCCTTATTTACTTGACATGCTTCTGGCCTTTGTCTCCTGAGCTTTATTTGTTCGCAATCGCGTGTCTTGATTCTCAGGATCGCATTTCTCCGCTTGCGCTAACCCTGTGAAAAAAGAAATTAGCATAAGCCTTGTGAAATCCGTGCTAAACGTGCGTTATTTTCAGTTTAATAATCCATATTTTGCATTTTATTCCCCTAATGCGTAAGCATTAGCGAATTACACCTTTTTATTCCTATTTTCACCTTACTCACAATAATTTTCAATTAATAAATATGAACAAAGATCCAAAATTAGGCTAAAATCTGACTCTATTTCAGAGTTATCAAATCCCCAGACTTGAATCATTGCTCGTCCCGAGCGATGCTATTATTGGTGTAATAACTGGTAAAAGTAATGCAAATCACAATGTCGCATTCTTCCTTTTGCTAAAAAAAATTAATCTTTAAATATAATTGCCTTAATACATTAAACGCTTAATCATTCCAATTCATCATTCGCTAGGGTCCTAATAATCTCATCTCAGTTATTCTCCTCATTCCTTTAGTTTAAAGTTCAACTCCTAGTTTGAAGACTTTTACTCTATTGCAATTCATTCAACCCTTATCATCTAAATTTGTTCAAGACATTCTATTCGAGGCTTATTTATTTGGGTTCCTTTGAGTAAAATTTTCCGCTTGGCCGCTAATTGGTTTTGTAGTATTGTGAGTAGAATACTTAGATATCCCACGGCTATTTGCTCTTCTTGCCATTTCATTTTTACCTATAATACCTTGAGGGTTTTTTTTTTTTTAGAAAATAATACGCATTCGCATATTATATTCGCAAAGCACCGCATAACATGGGCATTCCTCACCCCCAAACTTAAAGTTTTCATTTTTCTCAATGAAAATGAGTTTTATTCCCCCCAAACTTAAATGAATCTAAGGTTCTAAATGTTATTATTTTAAGCTAATCAGTCTCATCCCACATAATTGTTCTATGTCCTAAGTTCACAAGTATCCGTCCCAAAATGATTTCATTATTAAACTCGCGAATGATGTGTCGCGGCAGATTAAATATCAGCGTATCTAAGGCAATGTTTTGAAAGTACGGAATTAAAAAGCAAGATTCTAACTCAGCATTGGTCAAAACATAAACTTAAGCAGTGAATAAATTGAAAGAATGATTATATTAATAAGTGAGTGAGCAAATAAAAGCGATTGAAAGATAGGATCAGCGGGGACAGAGACTTCCTTTTTCACTCTTCATCTTCTGAATCAGAGCTATCAAAGTCGGTGGAAGAGATAATATCTTGGAGATTCAGGAAGGTAGGTTTGCGGAGTTGCGATTCTAAACGAGCCAGTATGTCAAAGATTATCCTGTCTTGTTTCTTCGCGTAGTCCACAAGCTTCTTCATATTGTTGTCTAGCAGCCAAAGGCTGCGTCCAAATTTTTCTCGCGTCGTCTTCTTCATCTTTGCTGGACGAGTGGACATCTAGGGGTGTGTAGATGGTCCCGCCTCATATGTCAAGTTTGCAAGTTTAGATGTAAACTCAACCATGAGGCGTTAAATACTACTATCCACTTCATCGAGATCACGTCTAAATGGTGTCAGCCGAACTCTCTGCCGCTTGGCGATGCTTGCCTTAGCTTCGTCTGCTTCCTCTCTGATCTGCATCGGAACAGGTCCTCCGGCACAAGATTTCCCCTTCTTTCAATACCTCACTGATGGTCTAACATCGGTGCTTTTCCTTCCCGATGCATCCTCACTTCTTCTTCTACATGAACTGCTGCACCTTCAACAGGTCTAGAGGTGCCTGCATTCGCACTCCTTTTTCCTTCTTCCTCCATTCTCCGATCAATCTCCTACAAGTCCCTCTCCTCCATTGAAGGCGTCAATTCTTCGAAATACCCTGAGAGTTGGGTACTATCAATCCTCACAGCTTGCCGTGGTTCTGAGGTAACAACCCTTTCCTCCCCAAGAACCTCCGAAGATTCCTCCACTGCTGCAGTACGTTCTTCCATTCTTTCGGCTGGGGCAGTCACTTGCCTTCGCATGGGTTGTCTAACTTATGACTGTTCGTCTTTGCTATGCACAGACGCAGCGGCTATTGGCTTAGGATCCTGATTAGGGTCTACTTTTCTTTGTTGCTCCACTCTAATCTGCCACCATCTTCTATAAGTGGTTGCAAGTCTTTGCACCATGGTGTAGTTTATGGTAAATTGCAAGGTAGGAGTTTTCTGGTTGAAAGAGAATGGGTAGTAGAAAATATATTTTAGAGGGTATTTAACAGTCTAAATGAAAGGATATGACGATCGAAACTGCAATCGTCACATATGTCAGTGCGATGATCGGATTTTTGGCGGCCATGCAATTTCTGCACACCATTGGATCAAAATTCCTGTGATCCTACTGCTCGATATCCATCTGCAATTAATGATTGATATGATTGTAAATAGAGATTTTCTGAACTTATTAAAATTTAAAATTGCAAAGAAATAAAGAAAATTAAAATTAAAAAGAGATAAACAATAAATTCAGATAATGTTCTCGCATAAGTAAATAGAAAATATTTAAACTCATCATGCTTGGAGCAAAATTTAAAGGATACCAATACGCTTTGCCTCTACTCGCACACTCGCACGCTTATTCTTTAGTCAATGCAAATGAAGATATTCTGCGCTGAACATCCTTATTCCAATAATGCTTAATTCTTTGTCCATTGACTATAAACTCATTTCCATTTGCGTCGTTTGATCCAGATTGCTCCTCTTTATTTTACCTGCATAATACGAAATGGTCCAGACCACTTGGATCTGAGCTTTCCTAGAAACAAATGAAGTTTAAAGTTAAATAACAAAACTTGCTGTCCAACCTCGAAAGTTCTAGGTGTCAGCTTTCGATCGTGCCATTTTTTCATCTTTTCCTTGTACAGTTTTGCATTTACATATGAAAAGTATCAATACTCTTCCAAATCGAGTAATTGCATCATTCTAATAGCACCTGATTTCTGAAGATCAAGATTTAATTTTTTTAACGCCTACAAAGCCTTGTGTTCTAGCTCGATCGGCAAATGGCATGCTTTCCCATACACTATTCTGTAGGGGACATGTTCAATGGTGTTTTCAATACAGTTCGATAAGTCCAAAGTGAATCATCAAGTCGCATGGACCAGTCCTTCCAGTTAGATCCTACAACTTTCTCAAGAATACCCTTAATTTCACGGTTTGAGATCTCAGCTTGGCCATTGGTCTGCGGATGATAAGGAGTAGCAATGTGATGCTTGATATTGTACTTTTGCAGCACATGGGACATTGCTCTGTTTATGAAATGTGTGCCTTCATCACTTATTAGTGCTCGCGGGGTCCCCAACCTTGTGAAAATGGTCCTATGAGGGAATCTAATAACTATTTTGGCATCGTTCAAAGGTGTGGCAACCGCTTCAACCCATTTTGACACATAATCAACTGGTACCAAGATATACATATTTTCGCGCGAATGGGGAAATGGGCCCATGAAATCAATTCCCCAGACATCGAATAATTCAACCTCCAAGATTGAAGTCAAAGGTGGTTCATCCCGTTTTTCTATATTTCCTTTCCTTTGGCACTTATCGCATGCTTTGCATAGTGATGTGCATCCTTAAATATGCTTGGCCAAAAATAGCCAGGTTGGAAAATTTTTGCTGCAGTGCGCATTCCTCCAAAATGTCCTTCATACGGCAATGCGTGGCACGACTCTAGTATTGCATTCCTCTCATGTTCCTCTACACATCGGCGTATTATTCCATCAGCGCATTGCCTATAAAGAAATGGTTCATCCGAGAAATAAAATCGCATGTCATGGAAGAATCGCTTAGCTTGTTGTCTTATGAGATCTGTTGGGATGACATGGCTTGCTAGATAGTTGGCGATGTCGGCAAACCAAGGAGCATTCTTCTTTCTACCAGGTTGAGTGAAAATAATTGTTCATCAGGAAATTTTTCGGATATGTTAAGCATTGCTGTATTAGGTCACTTATTCTCTAGCCAAGATAGATGGTCTGCTACAACATTCTCGCAACCTTTCTTATCCTTGATCTCTATATCAAACACTTGCAGAAGCAAAATCCATCTAATCAATCTTGGTTTTGCGTTAGCCTTTCTCATTAGATATTTTATAGCAGCATGGTCAGTGAAAACAGTAACCTTGGATCCTACTAAGTAAAAGCGAAATTTTTCTAATGCGTAAACCACTGCTAAAACTCTTTCTCAGTAGTTGTATAATTTTGTTGCGCTTCAGTTAAAGTCCTGCTGGCATAGTAGATGGGATGGATCAGTTTTTCTCCCTTCTGACCCAAAATAGCTCCTATCGCATAATCACTAGCGTCGCACATGAGCTCAAATGACTTTTTCCAGTCAGGCGATATCATGATAGGTGCAGTAGTCAGAGCCCTTTTTAATTGTCCAAACACTTGCAAATAGCACCAGGCAAAATTAAAGGGACGATCAACTTCTAAAAGCTCGCACATAGGTTTTGCGATTTTTGAAAAGTCTTTAATAAAGCGCTTATAAAATCGAGCGTGCCCCAAGAAACTATGCACGTCCTTCACATTCCTTGGTGGCTCCAACTTCTCTATTGCTTCGATCTTTGCTTGATCAACTTCCATTCTATCTTTAAAGATTTTATGTTCGGGGACAATTCCTTCTCTTACCATGAAATGACACTTTTCCCAATTAAGCACTAAGCGTGTTTCTTCACAGTGGTTGAGCACTTTTTCTAGATTTGCTAGGCAATCAGAAAAACTATCCCCGAACACCGTGAAATCATCCATAAATACCTCCATAATGTCCTCAAGCATGTTAGAGAAAATAGACATCATGCATCTTTGAAATGTAGCTGAGGCATTGTAGAGGCCAAACGACATCCTTCTAAAAGTAAACATTCCATAAGGGCAGGTGAAAGTAGTTTTCTCCCGATCTTTAGGATTAATGGTGATCTGATTGTATCCTGAATATCCGTCTAGAAAATAATAAATTTTCTTGCGATGCGATCCAACATTTGGTCTATGTAAGGTAAAGAAAAATGATCTTTCTTTTTAGCTTTGTTCAATTTGCGATAGTCCATGCACACTCGCCATCCTGTAACTGTTCGTGTTGGAATTAGCTCATTCTTCTCGTTGCAAACGATGGTGGTGCCTACTTTCATGGGCACCCATTGAATTGGACTGGCCCAATGGCTATCTGATATGGGGTAGATGACCCTAGCGTCAAGCCATTTTAAAATTGGCGGGGTTCAATCGTCTTTGATGTTCTACTGAAATCCCGACATTATCTTCTAAAATGATCTTGTGCATATAGAATGTAGGACTAATGCCTGTTATATCCGCTAGATTCCATCCAATTGCCTTTGTGGGTTGCATGATTAATTTCAGTAGTAGCCGCTCATGCTCCGATGTTAGTTGTGAGGATATGACAACTGGTAATATCTCATTTTCTCCAAGGTAGGCGTACTTCAGATGCTTAGGGAGAGGTTTTAATTCTAGCATTTGAGGTTCACCAGTTGAAGGGCGCTGTAGTGAGTTGACTCTTATTCCCACATCGAGCGTTTCATAGTAGTGTACTTCGTTCATCGCAACCTATAATGTATTGTCTTGCAAATCCTCTACTTCTCTATATTATCGACAATGGTCAACATCTCCTTCTGTTGTTCAGTCATGACTGCTTCATTCAACAACACTTCCAATTGACTGACATTAAAAGTATCCTCCGTGTTAGGCTGCTTCATCGAATCGAATATGTGAACTGAATCTGCTGATCGTTCATTCTTAACGTAATTGTTCCTTCGTAACATCTACCAATGTCCGTCCAGTTCTCAGAAATGGTCGTCCTAGAATAATTGGAACTTATAGATCTGCTTCGTAGTCAAGAATGATGAAGTCTGCTGGAAAAATGAATTTGTCGTCCTGAACCAACATATCTTCAATTTTTCCAATAGGGCGAGTTATCGACCTATCAACCAGCTGAATTGCTACTATTATGGGCCTAGCTTCACCTATTCCAAACTTTTTGTAAATTAATAGCGGCATTAAATTGATGCTAGCACCTAGATCGTAGAGTGAGCGCCCAATATGATTACTACCAATCTTGACTGGAATGGTAAACTGCCCAAGATCGACCTCTTTCTTTGGGATTTTATTCTGAATAATCGCACTACATTCCTCGTTCAATGGTACTACCTTGAATTCCTTGAATTTGCTCTTTTCCATAAGTGCATCCTTCATTAACTTCTTATAGTTCGGCATTTGTCGAAGCGCATCAACCAAGGGAATGTTTATGTGAATTTGTTTCAAAATGTTTGTGAATTTCTCTAGTTACAATTCGCTTCCCTTTCGTCTGATCCTTTGAGGGTATGGTGGCGGTGGTAGTTGGTAAATAGGTAATGTTTTTACCACATCCGTCGCTTCCTTTGCTATGGTTGGTTTATCGTTCGTGCCCTTCGCTGGTTGCTTCCCTGTTGATGGTTCCATTGGGGCTTTTGTTCTCTGATAATTCCTAATTTCCTCACTATCAAAGGTTTTCCACTTCGTAATTCAATCGCATTTACTTGCTCTTTTCCATTCCGCCTAGACCCTTTCGTATCTGACGGTAATTGTCCTAGCGGTCTATTTTTTATATCTACTGCAATTTGGCTTAATTACAGTTCTAGCACCCGAAGAGTTGCTTGTTGAGTTTTCAACAGGGTTTGATGCTCCATCATAACCATGTCGTTCTTCGGTATGTAATCCTTTAGTACTGAATCTGACTGTAGAGCTTGCTGGTGGTTATTTCCAAATTCAGATTGTGGAGGTGTGCGCTACTGTCCCACTTAGTTAACGTTGCTACTTTTTCCTCCCCACGAAAAATTTGGGTGTTGTTTCCATTCGGCATTGTACGTATTTAAATAAGGGTTATATTGCTGTCGCAGATTTGAATTTCCAACGTGATTAACAGACACTGTGTTTTCACTACAGAGTTCGTACAAATGATCGCCTCCATAGAGTGCACAAAATTTGGGAGTTGATTGCTCAATTACCGATGCGTTCTGGGGCGCAGTCATTCGAACATTTTTTAAAGTGTTCATCAGCGTGGCTAATTGTGCTTTTATGGCGGCCATTTCACTTAGCTCGAATTTACCGAGTGTTTTATCTTGGTTTCGTCCTTGACTCATCTTAGGCGCATGATTTTTAGCAGTTGTTTCGATGATTCTGTAGGCCCGATTGTCTGTTTTATCCATCAGACATCCTCCTGCTGTTGTGTTAATGATAGCCTTGTCCGATTCAGATAATCCATTGTAAAAATGTTCGATTTGAAGCGTATAGGACAGACCATGGTACGGACATTTCGCTATCAACTCTTTGTACCTTTCCCAAGCTCCTCCTATAGTTTTATCATCTTCTTGTCTAAAGCTAGTGATTTCATGCCTATAATTCATGCTTCTTGCACAAGGATAGTATTTTGTTAAAAAGCTTTCAACCATTTGCCTTCAAGTGTAATTACTTGGTAGTGTATTTACCTAGTATCTAGCCTTATCCCGTAAGGAATATGAGAACAGAAATAGTCAAGTATCTTTCAAAGAAATACCGACTTCCTGGTTAGCGTCACTAACAGCTAAAAAGGTACGCAAGTATTGATGCGAATCTTTCAAAGGAAGTCTTCTAAAAGGTTCATCGACTCTAAGCATGTTATACATATTATTAGTCAATACAGGGCGTCTACCTTCACCATTAGGTCTAACCATATCTGGATATGCTATATGATTGAATTCTCCTTGTTGAGTTCGCATGACTCTGTCTCTTTCATCTACCTCCTGTGCTGGCAGCAGATTAGGATTGGGGTTTGCATTTGCTCCATGTTTCGCACTCGCTACTCCTACTGCTGGTGGATCTATCACTCCAAAATGATTCTGTGCTATGGCGTCCATTCCTCTGTTGTTTCTCCTTCTCTATTCACGTATCCTCCTTCGAAGGGTTCGTTCAGGTTCTAGATCAAACACTAGAGCAGCACTCATGCACCAATCACACTAAAGTATTGAAACAAATGAAACTGATTTTTTTTTTTTTTTTTATATATATTCTAAACACTCTTGTCTCAAGATAATTTTACACAGTCCTCGGCAATGGCGCCAAAAACTTCATTCTGCGATAGCGGATAGCTGAATGCCTCAAGTGTAATTAGTTTGTACTTCACGCTATGCGGTGTCTAGTAATAAGTAAATTATCGATCTCCAAAAGGGACTTGAAACTATCCGAGATGATGTTTAGAATTGAATTGTAAATTACACGAATAAGAATTGAGTTGGTTTGTTGTGGAAACATAAAAGTAAATAAATAACAGGATAAAAAAGTTTTGATGAGATAAAGCTAGACTAAGAACTCATGAAAATAGCAATGTAATAAACAAGAAACATGTGGTAAGAGACTCTATCATACTACGCCTCACAAACTTTCGCTTCTGCATCCGTTTAGCATCAAATCTGTCTTCCGCCGCGACACTATGTAATTATGAGCCTGCGCTAAGTATATAATAGTTAAGCATTACAGATGTAACACTATAGATGTAACACTAACTATTAAACATGCAAATTAGACTTAGGTTATTTCCTCTTCCGATTTACAACCTATTAGTTGTGTGGATGGCCGGTCGATACTCACTATTGTAATGATGCACCTAAGTTACATGCTCTAGATGAACCCTTCCAATTTCTTCCTACAACATGCTACTAATATTCACTTTCTCCTAGTTTTGCCCTAATGAAGTTAGTTCATGATACAGACAGAGAACACAAAACACGATATGGAAAACATATTAGAATTGTATTATTGAAGTAAAATGAATCTAACAAAGAAATAAAAGAAAAATAGATAAAGAATTGTCGTCGTCTCAGTCGAGTCTCTAAACTCCTCTCGAAAGAAAAAATTAGCGAAAAGACCAAGCTCTCTCTCTATTACATAAACAATCTATTTATAGGACTGAGTTGTCAAATCTCCAAATCTTTCAGAATGGCATGAATCAATCTTCGCAGTAATTTCTCTTTTTATTCTAGCAAAATGTGTTTTTATTTGTCTAAGGCAAGAATCCCGTGATTTCAGCAATCTATCTCGTAATTTGTCTGGTTAGTCAACTTCACGCTGTCAAACGATTTCTTCCTTATTTACTTGAAATGCTTCTGGCTTTTGTCTCCTGAGCTTTATTTGCTCGCAATCGCGCGTCTTGATTCTTAACATTGCATTGCTCCGCTAGCGCTAACCCTACGAAAAGAGAAATCAGCATAAGCCTTGAAAAATCTGTGCTAAATGTGCTATTTTGGTTGTTTTCGGCTTAATAATCTATATTTTGCATTTTATTCCCTAATGCGTAAGCATTAGCGAATTACACATTTTTATTCCTATTTTCACCTTACTCGCAATAATTTTCAATTAATAAATATGAACAAAGATCCAAAATTAGTCTAAAATCTGACTCTATTTCAGAGTCATCACTCAGGCTAGGAGTAGTGGTGGAGGAAGTGTAGAGTTTTCTTAAGGAGCTAGGAAGTGGGACCTTGCCACTTTCGTTGGATTGTTTGAGAATTCCTTTAGTAGTTGAGGCGTGGTTGTCACTATTTGTGATGATGTTTCACCACAAGGTCTGCTCAGAGGAGTAGAAGATTTTGATGTGATGTTTTGCTTGAAAGTTGAGGCAAAGGTCTGGTGAAAATTTATGCTGAATTTGGAGTTAGAGAATTCGATTGTTTCAGAGTTTAATGACCTTAAGAAGCTGTTCCTTGGATCGTGTTGTTAAATGTTGATGAACAGAGGGCGTTAGCTCAGCTCCCTTACTTTCAGCAGGGGAATGGCGCAGTATCAGTTTTGAGATAAATGGATTAGACTTTCAAGATTTGTTAAGGAGTTTGTCCACGTTGTTTGGCAAAAGAGAAAGTTTGAAACTACCAGGTCGTCAGGGTTTGGGAGTCAGCAGCAAGGTTAAAGATGAGTTTAAGGCCAAGTCTAGCAAGCGGGTTATGTTAAGGGAATCGTCAGATGTCGCCAATGGTTGCCTACGAGTGAGTCAGATTTGATTCTTAGTTTGGAGTGGTTGTTAGATAACCATGTTGTGATTGTTGGCAGTGTAAGTAAGTGACTTTAGGTGCCTTGAAAAGTTGAGCTTTTAATCCAGAGGCAGGAAGCAGGAGTGAGTCTCCCCCCAGTTTCAGCCTTGAAGGTGAGGAAGCTGTTAGCTAAATGAGTGTAGGCTTTCTAGCCTCAGTATCAGAATTATAAATTTTTGTGTGGGCTGTTTATTCAGTCCTAGTAGAGAGCTTGAGTTGGGGAATGACCTCATTTCAAGGTGTGTCTCCACCCCTAGTAGTGTTTTTTCTTAAATGTGTTATCAGAGGATCTTCTAGGAGTGTCTCCACCCCTAGTAGTGTTTTTTCTTAAATGAGCTTGAGTTGGGGAATGACCTCATTTCAAGGTTTTGATTATGATGACCCAGATAGAGTTAAAAGAACTTAAAGGTTCAATTGCAGGAGTTATTTGATAGTTGCTTCGTCCGTCCCAATGTGTCACTACGAGAGCATCAGTGTGGTTGTTAAGAAGATTGTTGGTCTCACAAAATTATGTTCCGGGTTTCAAAAGTTCTTTATGTTAACAGTTAAGTCAGATACCCATTGCCTAGGTTCGATGACTTATTTGATGAGTTTCAGGGAGCAGTAGTGCTCCAAAGATCAGTTTATTTTCTGATTGCTAAGATTGATAGATGCACTGCGGCGTTGTGGGTCTCATCAAGAATTTCAGTGGATCTTGTTAGGCCGATGAATTGAGCAGTTGGGTAATATCAACATCAGTTGTTGAGAACCAATGACACAGTTGAATAGAAAAGGGTCAGGCTCTGAATGACTGGCTGAGTGTGAGGCCGGTTCAGTTTTTTTTAGACTTTTGATTTCATCACCGTTTGGTCGGTACCTGAGAGGTCAGATGACTTTGTGGATTGCAGTGATGCTTCTGAGAGGGTCTGTGTTGTGCTCTTGCTGAGAAAGAATAAAGTGTTAGCGTGTGGGCCCAGATAGCTTAAGTCGTATGAGTAGATCTCTGATTCATATTCTAGAGTTTGCAGCCGTGGTGTACGCCTAGAAACCCTAGAGGCATTGCTTGTTTGGAGAGAGTGTGCAGTTACTTGTGAACCATAACAATCAAAAGTTTTCTTTACCTAGAAAAGTCTAAATTCGAGATAGCGTTGATGGTTGGAGCATATAAAGAATGTGGTTGTAAGATTCCTTACCACATAGGTAAAGCTTATGTGGTTGGTCATGCACTGAGTAAAGAAGTTCATTTTCAGTGGCTTTTGTTGTGGCCTTAGTTTGACCGAGAAGGGTGACAATAGTTGTTGGGTCAATTTGGGAGTTGTAGTCAGGAAAGGACAGCGAGTTATCAGTTTCCTCTATTGTTGGGTTGCAGTAAGCTCAGTTGGCTCAGTTGTCAGCGTAGTTGTTGTTGGACGAGACTTGCAGTGAGTCAGTAGGGTGACAGTAGTTGTTGGGTCTGTTTGTGAGTGATAGTTCAGATAGAGACTTTGTGTGTCTGCTGATGATGAGATCAAGCTCGAGTTATGGTGAGAGACGTACAGTTCGTTGCTTGCTTAGCACCTCGAGGGTACTAAGGTGTATGAAGATTTGAAGGATCTATGCTGGTGAAGTTGTTGAGCAGCGAGATTGTTGGGTTTGCGATATGTGTTGTCTGTCAGTAGGTGAGAGTACCGAGGCAAGAGCATGTAGAGTTATTGCATCAGTTAAGTGTTCCTGAGTTGAAGTGGGACGACGTCTCTATGGCTTTCATTTCAAGACTCTCGAGGACGTAGAGAGGATTCACCATGATATGGGTGATTATGGATCGGCTCATCAAGAGTGCTCATTCTATTCCTGTGTTGCTGGAGTATTCTATTGAGAAATGAGCACACTGGTACTTGGTGGGAATCGTGAGGTCATGGAGTTATTGTGAGTATTGCCACAGATAGAGATGCTCTGGTCACTTTGAACTTCTAGAAGAGCCTTCAGGAAGGCAGTGGAACTACCTGTACGTTTGGTTTAGTTTTCATCCGTAGACAGATGGGCCGACTTAGAAGTTAGTCAGGTCTTGAAGGATATGTTGAGTTCTAGTGAGTTTTGCTCTCTATGCAGTGGAGATAGGTGGATATATATGTAGAAGTTGCTTGTTATCAGTTATCGGTCCTTGGTCCAATTGGCAACATTTTGGGCATGGTCTAGAAAGATGCAGATCACTTGTCCATTAGGACGAAGTTGAAGAGAGAAAGCTGTTAGGACTCGAGTTGTTGTAGTTAACCAGTGACGCAGTTTATGAGATGCATGCTAGAATGCTTACAGCTCGTGGCAATTAGAAAGGTTGTGCAGACACTCGTCATAGAGATATAGAATTTGAGGTTGGGAGTTTTGTGTTCTGATAATGGCATCAATTCGAGGAATGCAGAGGTTGAGATCAGACAAAGCTGAGTCTGAGTTGTTTGCTCGTTTGTGATTCTCGAGTGAGTTGATGCAGTAACGTGCCATTAACTTGTTTTCGTCGTTGTGTACAATACATTTTGTGTTCCGATACTTTGTCAGTATGTGCTAGGCTTATTCCATGTTGATCATGAGCCTCTTAAGTTAGATAAGAATTTGTCTTATGAAGATAAGCTTGTTCAAGTTTTGGTTCGGGATTGTGAAGTTCTGAGGATCATTGAGTTTGCTCTTGTAAAAGTGTTGTGGTTGCGGTTATGCGCTCTCGTTTTCTTGAGTTGTTTGAGCCTTCATCAACTTTCAAGGACGAAGGTTTTCTAAGGGGGGAATATTGTAATAACCCAAGTTGTGGTTATTTAAGTGGATTAAAGTGAAGTTGAGGTTCCAGGTAAAAAGAAAGGGCATTTTTGTGGTTTATTTCAATTGGAAGGGCTTTTTAGACATTTTAACATTGGTATTTAAGTTTTGTTTTGAAAACCCAAAGCTCTAGGATGAGGTTACTGTTCAGAACAGCCCCACCTTCGAAGTTTGCGCCCCTCCCTTCCAATTTCCGACCGCCACCGTCAGAAGCTTATAGTCGCTGCCATGTTCTGATGTTGTGGGTTCTGCGATAGTGAGTTCAACGCTTCCCCTGTGAGTCACCGTGAGTTCAAGCGCTGCCATCCAGCCAGATTCGTCGCCGCTTGAGTTTCGTTGTGAGCTCGGCATTGTAGCTTAGTCACAGGTAAGCGAGGAGGTTTGTCGCTGTGCAGCTGCTGTTCGTCTTCTCCGAACACCAGCGCCGTCGTTCGAGCTGCTCTGTGGTGCCATTTGCGCCATTGTGGTTCAACGTCGTGAGTTCCATCTCTGCGCCACCGCCGTGTCGAGGTTCATTGGATGGGTTCGAGCTGTCGTTTAGCCATCGAAGCTATTCTTAGGTGAGAGGTTGGTTTTCCCTTTTTCTAGCTTGTTGTTTGATCTCAAGGTTGAAGAAGGTGGAGATTGGTTGCAAGTGTAAAGTTATTTAAATGAGGATTAAGGGTTGTTTTTCTATTGGTTTAAAGCTATTTAAGTTGACATTGAGCTTGTTTGGCTACTGGTTTATGTTATTTAAATGATTGTTTAAGCTTGTTTGGTTGTGGTTTAAACTCATTTAAATGAGGTTTAAGACTGTTTAGTTTGGTGCGTAAAGTCATTTAAATTGTGGATAAAGCATGTTTGGTTGCTGGTTTATGGTTATTTAAGTTGAGAATAAAGGGTGTTTGTTTGTAGGTTTAAAGTCATTTTAAAAAAGTTTTAAGCTTGTTTGGGTTGTGGTCATTTAAGTTGTGGATTATGGTTGTTTGGCTAGTGGTTTAAAATAAATTAAGTTACAGATTAAAGGTGTTTGGTCTGGGTTTTGTTGCTTTGGTTAAATGGTAGGTTTGACCCTTTGACTTTTTGGTTGACCAGATTTGACCCGAGCCACGCGGGACTGTCGGGACACATTTTTCGAGGTTCTTTGCTGTTTGATAAATTTGATATTCTAGATCCAATTTTGATGCTCTGAGATGCTAGTTTTAACCAATTTTTTCGTTTCAGTGCTCGAAGCTGTGTTTGGCTATTTGAAACTACTAGTAAGCTCGAGAGATCTATTAGGGGGATTCAACCAAGGTAAGGGACCTTTACCCCCTTCTCGAGGCCCGTGGTTACGTGTACTAAATTGTTTGTGTTAACTTACTTTATCTGATTATAGCATGATTTATGTGTTTTGTATGCATGTACTGATTGTATCAAAAGCATGTACCATGTCTACTGTTATTGATGATTTATCGTATGCATGTTAATTGATATTGCATGATGGATCGCATGTCCCCCAATTATGGGCTTGCCCGTGTTTGACACGTCTTGTAAAGGCCCAACCCATCGCTAGCCAAGATATTGTCCACTTTGACCCTATGGTCTCATGGATTTGTTCACACGCCTTCGCCTTACAAACAACTGGACGATCTGCAACATCTCGATCGTCGATCGCCTCAGGTACGTTTCGCCCAAACCCTGCTCGTTCTCCATTGGTTTTTTGTGGCTTGATGTTAAGATATGTCGACCCTTGTTCTATTCATAGCCGAGATCACGCCGTTCGCTTATCGAACTGATTTACCTTGTTGCGTTCATTTTGGATTACGCTCTAGCGAGCCCTTCACCCTAGCAAGACGCATTTTCCCACAGGGAGAGAAACAAATCCGTGAGGCCAGTGGGTCAAAGCGGACAATATCTTGGCTAGCGATGGGTTGGGCCGTTACACGTCTTAATGCCTCGATTAGGCCTGATCAAATCACTGGACGGAGAAATGTACTAGTAGCCAGCGTGAACGATGATGTGCCGGGCTCATATTGTAACTTGGGACTATACCCTTGAGTCAAGACTTCTGTAGATGGTCAGCCGACCTGGCTCACGACCCTAACAACCGTCTACCAGCCTAAGGAACCCTCAAGGTATGTGGAATGGGCTACGATGCCCTTGGTGAGTCGTGTCAGATCCATCACTCACCGCGAGTTAAAGGCCTGTTGGCCGACAGGTAGCACCGCTTGCCAGATCCCTCGTCTTGGAGTAGGTTCTCAGATTGCTCTAAAGTCACAGGACTCATGCAGACTATTGGTCTATAGGTTTCGATCTCTAAACCATTCTACATGGTGCAGGTTAAGGACGAGCTTCCTAATTTGTTACCCAAGAGCTCAAGTTATAATAACCCTTTGATTTTATTATTGATCATACTTGTTTATTGATGCTTGTGATTTGGTACATGTCTGTACCCTGAGTTGGGGGATCCTTACTTAGTTGCAAAATTCACCCTTTCCACTGTGGAATACCACAGGTACTACGAGATTATTTCGAGATGGGTGATCGGACAAGCTGGAGATGACCATGGGACTAGCTACATTATTCTATTTAGAGTCTTTTAAATTTTTCCTTTCTGCATGAACTATTTAGTGGCATGATAAGTGGAACGTGTTTTACCGAGCTTTTATGTTGTGACTATTAGGTACCCTATGACTGTTTTAATGAATTTATGGTTGTTATAAACTTGTTCTCCTGAGTTATTTTAAAGAGGTTTTTGTTTTAAATTCACATGCTCGGGTTGTCGAGTACTATTTTCATGTATTTAGAGTTAAGGACTTAGGTTTAGACCCTAGTTTGGGTCGAGTCTTTACATGCCCTTTGGACTCTACAATGCTCCAGCTACATTCTAAAGATGCATGATGTCAATCTTTTCTGATATGCTTGAAGATATCATGGAAGTTTTCATGGATAATTTCACGGGGTTTGGAGATAGCTTTTCCAACTGCTTAGGAATTTAAAGAAGGTGTTACAACGCTGTGAAGAAACACATCTTGTGCTGCATTGGGAAAATTTTCATTTGATGGTCAGAGAAGGAATTCTACTTGGACATAAGATTTCTAAGGCTGGAATGGAGGTTGATCAAGCAAAGATTGAAGTTATCGACAAGTTAGAGCCACCAAGGAACATGAAAGGAGTTCCTAGTTTCTTAAGCCACGTTGGTTTCTATAGTCGTTTCATTAAAGATTTTTCAAAAATTGCGAAACCAATGTGTGAACTTCTAGAAGCTGAGCACCCCTTTAATTTTGATCAACAAAGCTTACACGCGTTCGAACAGTTAAAAAAGGCTCTAACCACCGCTCCTATAATGATATCGTCTAATTGGAAGAAGCGTTTCGAACTTATGTGTGACACTAGTGATTATGCGAAAGGAGCTATTTTATGACATAAAGGAGAAAAGTTGAACCATCCTATATACTATGCCAGCAGAACCTTAAATGATGCGCAACTCAACTACACCACTATTGAGAAAAATCTTTTGGCTGTGATCTACGCGTTAGAGAAATTTCGCTCTTACTTGGTAGGATCAAAGGTGATTATTTTTATGGACCACGCGACAGTAAAGTACCCCGTGAGTAAATCCAATGCTAAGCCAAGATTGATCGAGTGAATCTTGCTTCTACAGGAATTCGATATTGAGATAAAGGATTAGGGATGTGAGAATGTGGTAGCAGATCATCTATCTCAACTAGAGAATAGACAAACTGACTCTACCATGATCTGTATATCCAAAAAATTACCTGATGAGAAACTATTCGTGATCAATCTCACTAAAGAAAAGAGTTTCCCTTGGTTCGCTGACATTGCCAACTACTTAGCAAGCCATGTCATTCTAGCAGACTTATCAAGACAGTAAGCCAAGAGATTCTTTCATGAGACTTGATTTTACTTTCGGGATGAACCATTTCTGTATAGGAAAATTTTTGATGGAATGATATGACGATGCATAGAGGAACACGAGATAAATGCAATATTGGAAGCATGTCATACATCACCTTATGGAGGACACTTAGGAGAGGAATAAGCACTACGGAAAAATTTTTACAGTCGAGATATTTCTAGCTAAGCATATTCAAGGATGCGCATCATTATGCAAAAACATGCGATAAATGCCAAATGAGATGAAATATAGGAAAGATGGACGAAATGCCATTAACATCGATTCTGGAGGTTGAACTATTCGATGTTTGGGGAATCAATTTCATGGGCCCATTTCCTCCGTCACACGGAAATTTTTATATCTTAGTCGCTGTTCATTACGTTTCCAAATGGGTTGAGGTGATTGACACACCTTTCAATGATGCTAAAACTGTTATAAAATTCCTCTACATGAACATTTTCACAAGGTTTGGTACTCCACGAGCACTAATCAGTGATGAGGGAACGCACTTCATAAACAAAGCAATGGCTCATGTGCTACAGAAGTACAATATCAAGCACCATATTGTAACTCCTTATCATCCGCAAACCAATGGCTAAGCTGAAGTATCTAACCATGAGATCAAGAACATTTTAAAGAAAGTTGTGGGACCTAACAGAAAAGACTGGTTCTTACGACTAGATAACTCACTTTGGGCTTATCGAACTACACTTAAAACTCAATTGAACATGTCGCCTTTCAGAATTTTGTATGAGAAGGCATGTCATTTGCCAATCGAGTTAGAACATAGGAGAATGAGTTCGCAGTAAACGGCCAGAAACTCGAGCATTACTGGAATGAGGATGCTTAGCCAGGATATCTTCATTCGTATTGATTGAAGAATAATCGCGCGAGTATGCGAGTTGAGCGCGGCATATTGGTACATTTAATTTTCGCTCATCGCATGCTAGTTTGAATACTTCATATTTGCTTATTCAAAAAGTTATGTGATTTTACTGCTTTATTTTTTCATTCCGTAATTTAAATTGTGAATTTATTTTATTCTATTTTATTTTTGTAAGTAAATCTCTCTCTTTACATTCGATTATGAAAATATTACGAAGGAAATAGAATAAGAATCGGTACACATGGGGGATTAGGGCAATCATTCTGACCATTAAATGCAGCAAAAAATCGAGCAGTTGGATCTTAGGATTGTTGATCAAAGGGTTCACAGCAATTGCATGGCCACTATAACTCAACAGTCGGCCTAACGCAATGCATCAATTGCTGATCATCTGGCCCCTTCGTGCGATCGATAATTACCTCGGATTACCTTCTTCATGATCTCATTATCCAAAGACTTAAACCTTTAACCTTTCTCCAAATTTCAAAACTACAACAATTTTCACTATGGTACGAAGACTTGCATCACATTACTAAAGATGGTGGAATCTATGGATAGAAGGTCAAGGAGAAGTTGATCCCACTCAGGCTCTTGAGCCAATCGATGTTGCGCCTGCACCCGCAAATAATGTGGTCATACAGTCACAAGTTAGAAGACAAAGGCGCAGGAGAACGTCAGTTTCACTTGTAAGATCAGCAGAGCACTAGGAAGCTGAAGAATCTGAGGATGTTCCTAAAGAAGAAAGGGTTATTACCTCAGCGCTATGACTAGTGGTAAGGATTGATAGCCCTGAAACTTCAGAGTATATCAAAGGTTTGACACCTTCGATGGAGAAAAGGGACATAGAGGAGTTTGATCGAAAGATAGAGGAATCCCAACAAGCGCGAGAAGATGAGTGCAAAGGAAATGTGAACGCGTGCCTCTCTAGACTTGTTGAGGTTGTCATGGTTCATGCAAAGGAAGAAGAGAGACCACATCGGGAAGGTAAAGCATCGTTGATGGAAGAGCATTCAAGTGGATGCAGAGGAACAATGTCGGTACTAGAGGACCTGTTCCAACATCGATTAAGAGATGATGTTGATGCAGGCCTTCCCGAGCCTAAAAGAATGAGACTAAAACCGTTGAAAGGAAGCCTGGACGAGATGAATAGAACCATTGAGCGCCTAGCTGCGGAGTTCTTCGCAAAACCTGTCGCTTGGGCTGCAGAAGCAAGTCCTACTACACATGCCCAGAAGTCGACACGTCCACTTAAGAGAAGGAAGAAAAACATGCATGAGAAGTTGGCGTGCTGCCTTTGGCTGCTCACCAACAATTTAGGCGTGTTTATGGCGCATGTGAAAAAGCGCGACAGTACGTTATTTGAGGCACTAGCCCTCTTAAATCTACGCATCTGCAAGCCCATCTTCCATCGAGTTTAGGACATTGTTTCATCCACCACCTCTGATAGTTCTGACTCATAAGAAGAAGAAGAATAAAGGAAGTCTCTGTCTCTATCGCATTTCTCTGTTATTTTTATCCCACCATAATCAGTATAATCAATCTCTTTATTTTATTCCCTATTTATAGTATTATGCTTTGAACAATGCTGTTTAGATTCTTCCTTTTTAATTCTACGTTTCAAAAACATTGTCTTATATACGCTGAATTTTAATCTATCCTGGGACGACAATTGCTTGTTTCCTAACGAAAATATTTTGAGACTGATCCTTTTTAAACTTGGAACATAGTGCATTTTCTTGGAGAAGAAACCGAAAACTTAAAACAGTGAGATTGAGAACCTTAGATTAAGTTAAGTTTGGGGGAACTATGCCTCACCTTCATTATGGACAATGAGAAAATTAAGTTTGGGGGTGAGGGCAAGCCCGCGGAGTGTTATGCGTAGCAAAAAAAAACATTATTGAGTGAGTAAAATAAAAATTAAAACATTCTGGGTAAAAATGAAACGACAAAAGAGCAATTAGCCATAGGTATACTAAGTATTCTGCTGGCCACCCAATCATGTGCAAGCTTAAGAAATTCCAGTACTTAGCTGAGACATTTTATGCTCAAACAAGCCATGCTGAGACTGACGGAATTGCGGCCATGTGGAAAATTTTACTCAAAGAAAACCAAATAAACAAGCCTCAGACAGAATATTTTGAAAAAAATTTAAAGTAATAAAAAAGGGTTGATTGAGTTGTGTTAGAGTCTAAAGGTTCTAAGTTGAGGAGTGTGCTTTGAACTAAGGGCAATTAGAAAAAGAACTGAGATGAGATTGAAGGGACACTAGTGAAAGAAGAAACATGATGATTAAGCGTTTGGCGTATTAAGACAATTGCATCTAAAAGAATAATTTTTTTAGCAAGAAGAAAAGTGCAGCATTAAGATAAGCATTTACTATTTAGAAGTTATTACACCTACATTAGCATCCCTCGAGACGAGTAATGATTCAAGTTTGTGGGTTTGATGACTCTTAAATAGAGTCAGAATTCTTGCTATTCTATAATCATTGTTTGTAGTTATTATTTAAAATCCAATGCGAAAACGGTAAGTATAATGAGAAAAATGTGTAATTAGCTAATGCTTACCCATTAGAGGAATAAACTTGAGGAAATGAATTTAAGCGAGAAAAATGTCAGAATTGGCACACTTAGCACGTATTTAGCAAAGCTTATGCGGATAAACTATTTTTTGCAGAAAATTGCAATGCAGAGTGATGCGGGCTAAGAAGCAAAACACGTGATGCATGCGTAGTGACATTCGGAGAAATGCCCATGCCGTAAACAATGTAAGGAAAGAATAAAATGACGGCAAGATGTTGACTAACCAGCACTAGAGAGACAAATTGCAGAAATCACGAGATTCTTCCCTTAACCACACAAACATAATTGGCATATTCGTGCAAGGAAAGAGTTCATACATAATTGGAAAATTTATGCAAGGAAAGAGATCTCGTCGATTGATCTGTGCTTTTTTTGGAATATTCGAAGGATGGTTATAAAAGGAGACCCTTTATAATAGAATAAAGAGAATTTGCAGAACAAAGTTCATATTGTTTTCTCTGTCAAAACTCATTTCAATTCAGTAATACTATATAGCATGTTTTCTATGTCGTTATCTGTATTTCTTGTTTGTATGAGAAACTAATTTCGATAGGGCAACACTAGGAAAAGTGGTTAGTTTTAGTATGTTTTAAAGAATAAATAGGAAAGGCGTACGTAGGGCATGTTAACTAGGAGTGAATCATCAACAGTAAGTGTCGACCGGCCATCTACACGCACTATTAGGTTGTAAATCGGAAGAGGAAATAACCTCAGTCTAGTTTGCATGTTCAATAGGTTAGTATTAAGTCTTTAATACTTTAAATCGGAATTTAGGGATAAACACGTAACTACTGAATACATAGCGTCGGTGTATTATTACATCAAGTCGCGGCGAGTGTCGGGCTTGATGTGAACGGAAGCGAAAGTTTGTGAGGTGTAGTATGATAGTTACCGCTTATCGCATGTTTATTTGACAATGCATTGCTACTACTTTCCATGAGTATCCTAGTTTGGCCTTATTCTCTCATAATTTGTTTTACAACTGCTTTTATCTCTTTTATGCTTTTCAATCCAATCAATCACAACTACCATTCGTTTATTTCTGTTCAATTCTAAACATCACCTTAGATAAATCACAGTCCCTGTGGAGATCAATAATTTACTTATTATTTACTCCAGACCGCGTATACTTGTGCGAGTGCGAATTATTTGCACACGAGGCAACTAGAATCAGCAGTCAGTTATGCTACCGAAATTTCAAAATTTAAAGTTTCAATTTTCTTTTGCAAATATAATTTCTTTTAAGTTTATTAGCCAACTCATGTTTCATTTCATTTTTATAGATGATGTACCAACTTTGGATTTGGACAAGCAAGCTACAATACATCTCATTTACCTCCTTTTTTGTTAGATATACATTGGTTTTGTTTTTGTAGTATGACATACTTTATTGTATTAACATCCTTTATTATATTGATTGACTTGTTTTTATTCGTTGTTATAAATTTCTCAATTTTTATTTAATGTGATTTGGAATACTTTCAAGGTGATTTTGTTGTTGAATGATAATAATTTATATGATTACACCAAAATAAAAAATTAAATAATACAAAATAAATTATTATTTTTAATAAATAACCTTATTTGACGTTTTATATAAACGTCGGATAAACAATACATTAAATGACGGTAAAATAGTTGTTGGTTATTAAGACCATAGACGATGGTTTACAAACTATCGGCTAAGGTATTATTTATCCGATGGTTTATTAAACGTCAGATAAGGTCTTAATAACCGACGGTTGGAAACACCGTCGTATAATGTTCAAATTAGCGACAACGACAACAAAACATCGGCTAGGGTTTTCCCAACGAGGTTTGTCCGATGATTTAGGCGACGGTGAGAATATCGTCCCATTAGGCTTAATTGACAGTTTGGTGATCTTAAGCGACATTTTTTACCGTCGGCAAACACCCTTTACCTTGTTGTACTAAGACAAGTACTTATAGCATATTGATAAGAAGCATGCATGCACTACTAAGTACATATTGGTAGAGAGCATGCCCTAAAAAGGCATTTGGAGCATTGATTAAGCTATTGTAGACGATAAGTTATTATAAAACGTAGTTTATAATAAACAGTGTTTGGGTGTAGTCTATTATAACATGAGTATGGTAATGGTGTTTGAGGTGCTGTTATTATAACATGTGCAAGGAATTTTTTTTTTTTTTTTTTTTTTACAATTTAAAAAGTAGTTTGGATTTAGATTAAAAAAATTACAAGTATTAGCAAATTATTTTTGTTAAACTTATTACTAATATTAAACATAATGATAAATTAACAAACAATCATAAAAAATAATAAAAAAATAAAAATAAAAATAAATTTTAAAATTTTAAAAATTAACAAACAAGGTATTCATCCATGGATGCACTAACTACTTGGAAAATAATTTAAATTTATATTAATTTATATTAAATAATTGGGTAAATTATAAATTTGGTCACTATGCTTCAAAGAAAGTTAGACTTTCATTCATATATGGTTTTAAAAACTAGAATTTAGTCCCTATAATTTGGAGAAATTTATAATTTAGTCTAATAATTTTAAAATCTAGAACTTAGTCCCTATATATATATATGGTTTGATAAAATTTAAAAATTAGTCTTTGTCGCTAGTAATCATTAAAAATTATATATGTGGAAATAGTTATTCATGTGTAAATGATGTGAATTTTTCTACAATCATTCATTTAACTCAGACTATCATCTTTGACATATGAATAACTAACTTTCACGTACTTATTTACAAACGATGAGAAACAATATCAGTAAGTCTAATTTCTTACTTCTAAAATAATGTCACATTTATACTTCTAATGCTTTTTAAATAGTGTTTGTGGTTATCCTATGGTTATGGTAGTCATAGATAAAATTTAGGTTTCTTTTATAGAAGGAATATTATGTTGTTTTGAATGGAAAGTATAATGATTGTTGTCGATATGATTAGAAAGTATAGTGGATGAACATCTAACCTATTGGTGTTTTGGGGAGACTTTGGCAACTTCAGACAAGAAAAGACTTAAGAAAGATGAGGCTTTGAGAAAATAAGCACAATTTTCAAAGAGACCTTGATAATAGAGGTTTTCAAGTATAGTGTTGATTGAACAAATGGCTCCCCTTTTACACCATGTTTTCCTCATCCACTAGTGTTTTAATTTATTATCTATATATGTAAGGACCCAGTCCAAATCAGAGTCTGAACCTATGTCCTTAACTCTAAATGCATGAAAACGACGTTCGACATCTAGGACATGTATAAAAAAAAAAAAAAAATTTCAAATTGACTGTTTACAACAAGTTTATAAAACATTAAATTCATTAAAGAATCGAAGGGTACACATGAGTCAAAACATAAAGTTCGAGTAAATATGTACAATTTATCATGCCCCTAAATAGTTCATGCAGAAAGAATAAATTAAAAGACTCTACACAAAGTAATGCAGCAAATCCCATTGTCATCTCCAGCTCCGTCGATCATCCATCTCGGTACAGTCTAGTAGTACCTGTGGGGATTTCACAGTGGAAATGGTGAGTTTTCGCAAACTCAATAAGGCTTCCCTGGCTCGGGGACAAACATGCACAAGAATACAACATCAGCAAATAAGTTTGATCAGTGACATAACCGAGGGGTATACAAATCCCAAGCTCCTGAGTGCCTCGTCCTTGACGAGCACCTCGTAGAGTGGTCTAAAGATTGTACACCCTAAGACTTAAAGCTCACAAGAGTCCTCTGACTCGAGAGCAAACATGCAACCTACTCTAGAGGGAACGGTGAGTCGAGCAACCTGTTGGCCCCAGGCCTTGTACTCACTGCAAGAGGTGGTGCCACACCAATCACCAAGGAACCATATCAGGCTCATGCCACCTATCTAGAGAGTGCCTAGGCTACTAGTAGAAAACATCCAGGGCCGTGAGCCTGGCCAGCCGATCTTCCATGAAAGTCTTATGGAGCGAGATAATATCACCTCAAGCTGGGGTCTGAGCCCGAATATCATCGTCCACACCTACCTACTAGTCTCCTCTATCTGGTCTCCATGACTCGTTTGGGTCCAAACGAGGCATCAAGCTGTGCATCAAACACATTCAAGTCCATATCAGGACAATCATGCAACCACATGCAACTCGACTATATGAGGCAAACATACATGATTCATGCATCACTAGTCATACAAGAGACAAGCATGAAATGTATATGCTCTCGATGCAATCAAATGCAACATACAATGCACATGGTCATGATACAACCAGACAAATCAACTAATGCAAGTAAACCGACACATGTATTAACCAAAGGTCCTCGAGAAGGGGGTAAAGAGTCCTTACTTTGGCCAATCCACTAACAGCTTTCCATGCATCCACTAAAAACTCAAACTAGCCAAACACAACTCCGAGCCCTAAAACAAATAAACCGGACAAAACTAGCACCTTAGACCATCAAAATCAAATCCATAATATCAAATTTAACAAACAGTGAAGAACCTAAAAAAGCGTAACCCGATGACTCTCGACGGCCACACGTGCCTCACAAACTCGACTCGAAGAACGTAAAATAGCTCGGGTTAAACCTGGTCAACAGAAAGTCAATGGGTCAAAATTCACCTTTTAACACCCAAACCAAACACTCATAACCAACCCAAACACATTAAATCCACAACTTAAATGAGTTTACACCTCTGGCCAAACAAACCTTAATTCACATTTTAAATGAAATGAATCCACTAGCCAAACAAGCTTAAGCATTAGTTAAATATCCATAACCCACTAAACAATCATCATTTATCCATGACTTGAATAAGCTTAAACTCATACCAAACAGCCTTAAACCAACAAACAAACATGGTCAATCCACCATTTAAATTTCTCAACACTTGCAAACAAACAACCCTTATTCCTCATTTAAATGACTTAAACCTTGCAAACAAACAACCTTATTCTCAATTTAAATAACTTTAAACTCGAACCCAAACATCCATCTTTTTCTACATTTGGTGAAACCTAAAACCAAACTCAAAGGAAAAGAGGCCTCACCTCAACTCTAGCGACCTCAATCGGCGACAACACTTGGACGGCGGCCGCACAAGCAAAATGACAGCGAGACGAGCAACCTGTGACGGCGGCATCACCTCGCGAAGACGATGAGCTGAACTTCACGGTGGCTGCAACTCCTCACGACGGTGCTGCTGCTTGACGGTACAAAACGCACACACCCACAACGATGCCATTCCCACAACGCTCGCGCAACACAGCTCGCACAACCCGCGACCCACAGCAGCAAAACCCTTGAGCGCACTCTCGAACTACATAGCCGCGACAACGTTACAGATCACGGTGACTGATTAATTATATTTATTTTATCTTATTCCCTTTTATTTTAATTGCATATTGAGTTTAATTGTGAAAATTATACTTAATTACATTTAGATGGTGAATTGCTATATGTTTGGTAAAATTGGCATAAAAGGTATTAATTGTTTGAATTAATGATTTGAGAAAAAATAAAGGAAATAAAAGAAAATTTTATAAAAGAAATATATATATAAGGCATGCCAGACGGAATTGAAAAAAAAGGATATTAATATTCAATTTGGGCTCATTTGAGCCCAATATACCTTAAGCGGAATTTAAATTACCTTATTATATATATATTTATATGTGATTTGCAGCAGAGGAGAGGGGTGGCAGCAAGAAAAGATTTGGAGTTTTCTTTTTCTTTCCAACGACAGCCACGAGGATTAAAAAAATTGGTTTTGTTTTCTGTTTCTTTAGTTTATTTATGATTCTTATAAACATTATTTTGATGGTTTCTATTATGAATAGCTAATTTTTTTTACTTTTAGTTCAAGGGTACTTTCAATTCAATTGTAGTTTTGTGAGGCATTGGACCTAATAGATTTTTTTTTTTAGTTCATGGATTATTTATTTCTTGTTCTTATTTTTATGATTAATTGTTAGTAAATTGAATTGACAACTTAATTTATTATTGATTGATCTATGCTATACATGATTTTGTGATGAGTAATTGTTTCGAATGATTGTAAATTGTAGCAAGGGGTTGGGTCATGTGTGTGTGATTGTGGCTTTTCCAAATTACATAGCTTACATGATAGGCTCTAGGAAAACAAATAAACAAAATTAATTAATTTTGTAGTCGTCTCAGTTAATTAATTTTGGTTTAGTCGTTCTCATAAATTTTAATGCTATTATTTAGTTGATATGGAACGCTATCGTGTCCAATTAATTGAATAGTAAGGTTTGAGTTTGATGCTGGGTCAGAGTCAATAAAATAGGAGAACAATGATCTATTGTGGCTTTTTCAAGTAGGTAGACTAATTCCTTGAATTTAAGAAATTTAAATAATTTTTGTAGCCTATGATCAAAATTACAATTGGATTAAACTAAACCCTTGAATTGGAAGTTCTCGTTAAATTGTTTATTTTATCAGTTTTATTGCTTTAGCTAGAATTTTATTAAAATACCAAAAACTCCCCATTTTATTTGTTTTTAACCGTGAGAAATTAACTCATAGCTCATTTGGGATTCGACTTGGTTCCACTATTTCTACAAGTTAGAGTTTAGTAAATCAGTATTTATTTTGGCGGGCTTCGACAAACCCGACCAGTGACAACGCAACCACAATGGCAACAAGCTTCAGACGACACCAGCGAGTTTCAGACGATGCCGGCGAGCTTCAATTTCGGACTTGGCAGTGCGAAAATCAAAGATGAATAGTGCTCTTCTTTTAGGGTTTCCCAACTTCACGATTGACTTAAATACAAAGGGATAAAGACCAAATTACCCTTCCTTTAGCACTAAATCTCAAAATTGCATCCAACTCTTTTATTTTAATAAAATCCATTTAAAATGGGGTTGTTACAATATATGCGTTACGTTTATATATTTCGTTTAACTATTTGGTTGCATATTATAGATTTTTCTTGACATGTAAAAGTACAATGAAAAAAGGTTATGAAAATGCTCAAAAAAGTGTCATGCAAATTGATAATGTGACATAAATAAATAGTCATAAATTGATCAACCATGACTAAAATATAGTGACATAAATTGCTTGACCATGACACCTTGATAGTTTAGAAGTGTCGTTAATTCTTCTTAAATGACTATGTATGTGTCATTAATGGATCTACAATAACTATAATAAAATTTTATAAATGGCTCAATCATGACTAAAATAAAAAGTCATAAATGACTCAATCATAACTAAAATAAAAGGTCATAAATAACTCAATTATGACTATGTATATGTGTCATTAATGGATCAATCATGACTATAATAAAATGTCGTAATTGGTTCTACAAGGACATTTCTAAACTATCATTATTACTTTATCAATGACTTTGTATATGTGTCATTAATGGTCCATCCATGACTATAACATAGTGGCATAATTGGTTCTACCATAACACTTGGCATAGGCTGGGAACATGGTCGTCCATACGTGTTGATATGCTTTATCAATGACTATCATTATTACTTTATCAATGACTTTGTATAGGTATGCTTTACTTGAACGTGTGTTGCACATGTTGATATTTTGATTAATTATTTTTCAAGTCTTGTTTCTATTCTTTTTATAAGATTCTAAATAATTTGTAATTTAATCTCTTTGCATTTTAATCTATTTATGTTAATTTACTTTTAATTTTCAATCATTGGATAAAATACGTATTTCTTGCTTCACATGATCTGTGTACAAACAAAAGTATATATAAAACAAAAAGAATATTATATTTGAGACATTCTTAATCTATTTCTTAAGACAATAAATATATGGAAGGGAGATTGAAACTTCCACTCACATAAAAATGAATAGATGTCTTAACCTACTAAGTTATGTTTTTATGTTTTTATGTTTCCAATGTTTCAATTTATTTTTTATTTTTTATTTTTTATTTTTTTTATTTTTTTGATATAATGCTTCAATCTATTTAGTGCAAAAAATAAGAAAAAACAAATGTATTTGTTACTTTAACTTTACATATATAGACTTGAATATATATCTTGAACCAAATGAATAGTAAAAAAATAACAATATTAAAACATTTTCGTTAGGTATTGCTATGCAAAAACATTGTAATTATCTCTCCATTTCATATTTTTACAAAAAACTAAAACAAAGCTTTTTTTTTTATATTTAAAGCTAAAAGAAAGTTGAGCCATTAATAATTAGTGTAATGATGCAATAATAAAATAAATACTAACAATAAATAATCTAATAAAGATACATTTTTCTTATTTGAGTTTTGAAAAAAATTCAAAAGATCATTCTTCATGTTAATATGGAGATATATATTATATAGTATCGAAATTATACTATAGCCACTTTAATATAATAAAAACGAAGATTTCGATACAAATAAAGATAAATTTTTACTTATTTCTTAATTTACAAATTTTAAACATGATTTTATGTTTATAATAATGTTTAATTTTGAAAGTAATATTATTATTTTTGGTTATTTTCCTTAAGATATAATCAATTTTAAATATTGGTCTTAAATTTATATTTTAATATTTGTTATTTAATATTTCAAGTTTTTGTTAAATCTTACTATAGAATTGTTAATGTTACTGTAACAACCCCTATTATCTAGAATTATTGGTTAGTTAAATTGAATTCTTTTAAGAAAATAGAAATAAAAGAAGAATTAGAATTTTTGAATTTAGTTAATCATGTTAATTTTAAGTTTAAATTCCATTTAAATCAATCAATTTTTTTAAAACATGTTTTGGTTTTAGAACATATGCATATATAGATTTATCCCTCTTTTAAGATGTTGGTTATTTTGAGTTATGAAATTGGTGGCTTTTAAATTAAATTAGGGCGGTAGCTCTTATACACCAAAAAGTGAAAAGAAACTAATAATAAAAAGAAAAATTAAATTCTTCTTCTTTCATTTTTTTAATCAATAGTAGCCATTCCTTCCCCATTCTCTCTCTTCTCATGCATATTGTTAGCTCTCATTCACCAAGCGATACGTGTCAACATCCTCGACCATCAGATTACTCACAACAAAGTTGCGATCAATGCTTTTCTCTCTCGCAGCAGTAGCCCGTCTCCAACTTAGTTTCTTCCGTCCGGCATTCTCTGGCAAACTCGCTTCGAGCTCGTAGTTCAGTTTTCTCTTCTCTCCACCTCGTAGGTAAGGCATTCCACCCTTAAAGCTTGTTTTCCAGCCTCTTTCTCCATGGATTCTGGCGAGAAAAGCTTAAAAACCCATCTTTGTTTCACTTCTTATTTCTCAGTTTCACGGAGTTAGAGAGCTCTGTTCGAGATTCTGAAACCAGTTCCATGCTTAGGGCGTCGAGAGCTTCGAGACAAGGTAAGTTTCGCTCATTTTAATGGAGTTTTTCGGCGATGGGGTTTTGAAACCCGTTTCTTATTTCGTAGTTTCGCGAATCTAGAGGGTTCATTCGCGATTCCGAGACCAGTTCAGTGCTCGGGGCGACGAGACGAAGAAAAAGAGGTATGATTCGTTGATTTTCGTGGTGGTGCGACGACCACCCCCGCCGTCATTTTCTAGCGATTCGTCGCCAGCTCAGTTTTGCCTCCCTGTTCACGTGGTGAGCTCCATTTTGGCTAGATCGGCTTCATTCATTCGTTTCATTGACTTTTACTCATGATTCTATATTTAGGTGCTCTCGAGTTTCTTCGTTTTGACTCATGGTTTAGCTTGGTGGTTCGGTCGAGAACGTCGAAAATGGAAGGATTTCCATTATGATCTGGATTTTTGGCTTTAAAAGCATATGAATATGGACTTGTGAGAATTTACGGGAAATGGGTGCTTGATGACTTGTTACATGTTTGTTGGTACTTGAAACCTCTTGATTGAACTGATTATACTCGTGATAGCATGGAATCGTGGTGTAGCTCGTAAACTGTAAAGTCTCTATTTGTTGTGCCCATGTGATTGAATCATTATTCCCCGAATTGTACCTTTTGCTCGTATACGTGATGAACTATTTATATGTTTAACCTTTCGATTGACTAGATTGCCTTGGGTTATGCATGTTTCGATTTTGTTGTTCCATCTATGTTTAACTATATACTTGCTGCAATGATTATATGCTTTGTTTCTCTATTTTGTCACCTAGAGAAGCAGCTAGCTCACCCCTGTTAGGACTCGTGTTGCATGATCAGTATCATGCTATTGATGTTACTCGCTAGTGTCCTTACGAACAGAGCGAGGATATGGATCTTCTTTGCTTCGAGACACGTGGTTGTGTTGTACTAACCTACGGGTTGACTCTTAAATCTGACCAAGGGGTCAGATCTCATCCTCGTGTCACTTTGTATGCAGAACAACGAGTTCCTTGGTTGTTGAGCACACGTTGCAGGTTGCACCAACCCTTGAGTGGGGGCGGTTGCACTCACCTAGGCTAGGCTAGATCTCGTGTGACTCTAGTGCTAGTTTTATCTCTTTATTATACTCGTGGAATCTCATATGTTGTATGCATGATTCGACTAGTTTACCCGCCCAATACGTGAGAAGAGAAGCCGGTCATGCCTTGCTTGACCCCGACACTACTGAAAGAAGCCACTAGGACAGATGAAGGCACGGAAGAATGCCTGTCGATGAACCTGCATGTATTATAGGATGTTGTCTGTAGGCAGGTCGGTCCCTGCATGCTGGGGTTAGCAGATGGTGCCCCTAGCTCGAGGTTTAGAGACCCAGTTTCCTTCACTCGTGGCTTTCCTTGACAGGGTTAGGTGACATTATTTGGCATTCGAGTATGCCCTTTGATAACTCTCAAGAATTGAGAGTTAAAGTAGCTCAAAAGAATATATTTGCTAAAAGAACTTGCTAGAATTAAATGATTTGATATTAATTTCTCTCCCTCATTCCAAATATTAGGCTTAAGCGAAACATTCTTTAGCTTGCTGATTAGGATGCATTGTGAGAGTTTATTGCGACAAAATATGTTTAATTGTCTAGAAATTGCTAAGTGTTAAAAAGAATTGATACTTGTAGTTTGTCTGTAGTATAACTCGAGGAAGCGAAGCGAACCAGGAAAGAGAGGCTTCGCCCAAGCGAAAGCCAGATTCGACAAAGCAGTTCAAGATCTATTCCACTTCGCCTAAGCAAAACTTCAAAGCAAAAACTACCAGGCAAAAGGACAGATTGGGTGGAAATATCTCATCCAAAGGACGCGTGGCATAGATCAGATGCTTTAAGAATTGATCACAGTCGTTCATACATGTCAGTTCTGACTTAGTCAACAAAATGGATTATGGAACAGAAGATTGACTGCACCTTGTCGGGAGGCCTATAAAAAGCGAGCGTCTCCTCAAAGTTTGGGGTTCGGAATTTTTTTAAAGTTTTTCTCCAGTTATCGTTTTTAGAGATTCTTTTCCATTTCGACCAAGTTGTACTTTTTCGTTTAGTCTAAAGGCCGCCGGAGTAATTTTACCTGGCTTAGTTGTCGCTTTCTAGTGTAGATTTATCGCATTTTGAAGATAATCTCGCTGTAGCCGAAATTGCCACCGGAGATCTTGCAAGTTATTAGCATTTCAGGCATTTTCTACTCTATTTTCTTACTTGTCTTTATTCCGTGCAATTTCTATTTTCATTAAGCATGTTTTCCGTTTTTCTGTTGAGTTTAAGCATGTTTTCTGATATGAGGAACTAATTTTGCTGTCGTGAGGTTTCGGGGAAGTAAGGGATGTCGCAATAGCGAAGCAGTTAGCGAACACAACGTATTGTGCATGCTGTTGTCAATTAATATACATTGCGTTAACAAACCATTTGTATGAACTCTGTGTTAATTCGAGAGAGTTAAGATAGAGCGAACTTGCATGCATAACATTAGGATGGTTAAGCTTGCTTGCTAATTAAAGAACTCTTAGAGATAAGGTTCGCCTGATACTAATTTGGTAGAATAGTTGTTTAAATTTGAGAGAATCAAACTAAGTGCTCGAGAGAGCCGAATACCAGTATTCGAGAAAACCAAAGGGATCTCTGTTAGTGTTCGCCTTTGCTAGTTGTTTCGTTTAAGCGAATCCCTAAAAACTTTAACCCTCCCGATACTTCATCTCATATATTCAACTTGTTTACTCGTTTATTCGCTTATTCAATCTAAACCAATACTCGTTTTTTTTACCAAAAAAATTGTTACTTTGACTCTTGCATGAAAACGGACTTCAAATAAGACAAAAAATCCCTGTGGAGAATGACCTTATACTTACTTTAAAAATTGCTACAACAAGACTGTGTATACTTGCACATTCTAGCGATATCACATGCATAAGTTTGTGAGGTTCGAGTCTATACCTTCGTAAAGGCGAAGGTATATACTTGCCACGTCACTAGTCCAAATCAAGAATTATTATTTAAATTAACTGTGCAGTTGTGATATTTAGCAACACCCTTGCTGACACGACTTATGTGTCATTGTCTTGACCCGAGGTTTAGGGATCCTGTGTGTTTCCCTCACTTGTGGTGGGTCCCTAACAAATGATCAGGCTACCCCAAGACATTTGTGTATATCTCTGCAGACACAGTATGAGACGTGTCTCGACCCAATGTTTAGGGATCCTGTGTGGTTCCCTCACTCGTGGTCCTTCCTGACAAAATCGAGTGACTTTTTGGCATTCGAGTATGCCCACTGATATGATATCAGAGTTGCACAGCACAGCGTGGCGGGTCCCTGATAGGTCAGGCTATCCCGAGGCATTCATGTATGTCTCCGCTGATGCAGTTTGGCGGGTCCCTAACACATGGACAGGCTACCCGAGACATTTATGTATGTCTCTGCAGACACGGTATGAGACATATCTCAACCCGAGGTTTAGGAATCCTGTGTGGTTCCCTCACTTGTGGTCCTCCCCGAAAGAGTCGGGTGACTTTTTGGCATTCGAGTATGCCCCCGCTGATATGATATCAGATTTGTGCAGCGCAGCATGGCGGGTCCTCGATAGGTCAGGCTACCCCGAGGCATTCGTGTATGTCTTCACTGTTGCAGTTTGGCAGGTCCCTAGCATAGGTCAGGCTACTCAGAGACATTTGTGTATGTCTCTGTGGAAACGGTATGGGACGTGTCCCAACTTCATTAGGGAACTTGTGTGTTCCCCTCACTCGTGGTCCTCCCCTGACAGTCCGGGGGCCGAGCACGCATGTGCGAGGCACTTAGCCCGGGGGCCGAGCACACATTGTTTACTCGTGACCAGCCCGAGGGCCGAGCACGCATGTGTGAGGTACTTAGCTTCAGTTTTCGTTTCTTCTAACTTGTTTTTGTTTCCATGCTTAACCCCACGGTGTAACCTAAGAAAGTACATGGCGAGGATCTTAATTCAAGTTTATGACTATTGTAAGGACGAAGGTAGGAGAAGCAGAGACACCCCAAGACTTTAAGTAATGAATAGTTTGGCTTTGTTTTAAAAAGTAGCTCCATAGGACTCTTTTCATTGAGGACTAGGGTAGGTAATCTGCTGATAAGGAAGACAGATGTAGAAAAAGCTTCATTCAAGAATTTTAAAGGTAGGAAAGCATGAGTTAGAAGAGTTTACCCCATATCAACAATGTGCCTATGTTTTCTCTCAGCAACCGCATTTTATTGAAAGGTGTAAGGACAACTTATTCTATGGTTAATCCCACTACTGCGCAACAAAGGAATAAAGGATTTGAACTCACTTCCCCCATCAGTTTGTAAGCTTTTTATTTTGGTTTGGAATTGATTTTCAACAAGTTTCTTAAAGACAATAAAGGTCTCTAGAGCTTCAGATTTAGTAGATAAAAAATAGATCCAGGTATGTTTTGAAAACATGTCAACAAAACTTAATGTAATACTTAAAACCATTATGAGAAATTTTTTTAGAGGGCCCCTATAGACCTGTTACTATTATTTCTAATGGAGTTGTATACATAGTACTAGAGTTAGGAAATGGTAAACGACACATTTTACCAATGGTCACACGAGTTGCAAAGAGTAGACATTTTTTTTATTTAAGTAGAACAATATTACATTTACTAAGAATTTTCTTAACAATGTGAGGGGATGGATGGCCTAATCTATTGTGCTAGATATCTCGAATTGTAGGCTCATTGTTAAGCACCGAAGTGGTGTAGGCAGTTGGTTGACTTGAAGACAGATTACTTGGGTTAGATATGGACCCTGGTGGATGAGTTTTGGCCAACGAGAAACAATACAGTCCTTTATGGAGATGTCCCTGGAGCAAAACTTTCCCAGTTGCCTGAGCTTTGACAAAGCAAATATTAGGGTGAAACTCAAAGAAACAGTTATTATCTTGGGTAAATTTACTAACACTAAGAAGATTTTTTGTAATGTGAGTGTAACGGCCCAATTTTCCTTTCCGGTTCCCCAGGTTTGTTCGTTTGTTGATTTGGTGTTTCGGTTGGGCCGTTAGGGCAGTTTGGACCTCTGGGGGCATTTTGATAATTTTTCCTTCAGGGGTAGTCTCGTAATTTTTCTAGGGTTTCGAGAGTGTTCGGTTTGATTGCTGAGTTGGGTTTTCTTTCTGTTTCAGGTTTCAGAGCTAACTTTGTTTTTTTTTGGGAGATTTGGAGCTTCGATTGGTTATTTGAGAAAAATAGGAGAAAAGGCGTCGTCGCCAGGACTCGAAGCCGGAACCTGGGAGGACACGTGTCGCGACCTGGTTCCTCCCTTCCCTTTTGCCGAGACCTAGTTTAAAAGCCGCTTCCTTCTTCTTTTCTTTTCTTCCCTTTCGTTTTCTTCTCTTTTCTCTCCATTGCCGAGTCCCCTAGTGTCTTCTCCTTCGCCCAGCCCCCCTTCGCCGAAGCCACTTCGTCCAGCTCTTTCGCCGCAGTAGCAGATCACACGCCCTTCGCCCCAGCGACCATGCCGAAGCCCCAGCTGTCCGCCAGATCGTCCGCAGTGCCCAGATCGCTTGATCTCCAGCTCGATGCTCCCTTCACTCGATCCGCATCAGTGAATAGTGCTTCGCCCGTCCTGTCGCGACCGCTCGCCCGCCAAAAGTTTGATCGCCCAGCAGCCGCACAAGCAGCCTATTCGCCCGCCCTTCCGCCGAGCAGCTCGCCAGATCGTGCACATTCGTCAGTGCACGACCTTCGCGCGTCTTCGCTCGATCGCCTAGCTTCGCAGCAGCGATCCTCCTGAAGCGATCGTCCGCCAGCCCGCACTTGCAGCTTCGCCAGCTCGCAGCAGTGCCCGTGCCTCGCTCCCGCGCGCGCACCAGCAGCCTTGCGTGCACGCCTAGCTTCGCAGATGCCTTCGAACGCCGCAGCGCCAGCAGCACTTGCGCCACAGTTTCGCCAGCCGCAGCACGCAGCCATGCTCGAGCGCCTTCTCAGCTGCCTGTCCGCACGCCTAGCTCGCCAGCAGTGCTTTCCCGTGCCTCTACAGCTCCTTGCCGCATCCAGCCGCACGCCTTGCCGAGGGCTAGCCTACCGAGAGTTAGCTGTCGAGCCTTAGGGTTTCGGTTAGGGTACTTTCTCTCTCTCTCGAGCTTGTTGGTCGTTTAGTTTCAAGTAGCTGTCTGTTTAGATTCTTATTTAGTTATTTGTGATTTATCTGTTAGGTTTGTTGGATCTGTAGCTCAAAGAGCATTTATATTTGTTATGATTTCTGCGTATTTCCAGGTAAGGATTTCTTACCGGGGTTGTGTGGGCCCTGCGAAATACTCACGATTGCTTTCTTGTGTACTTGTTTTACTGCTACTTGCATGATAGTGGATAGGAATTTCCTTGCTGATATGTTCTGCT
>JBBMKA010040812.1:0-21739 GCA_037833695.1 Sechiopsis laciniata | reverse complement strand
TATTTTTTTTTTTTTTTTTTTTTTAACCATAGGCCATTTGTATCCAATTTATCCATAAGTATTCAATTTCATCAATTAAACCTTATACTTAGACTGGTTGGGTCAATTTTAACCATAGGCTCAAACAAGTTTTGCTAACAAATATATAAGTGATTATTATAGAACAACTTCTGACTTTGAACCTGTCTAGGAAATGATTTTGATTGAGGATTGAAACATAAACTTGTTTGAAGGGCAAAATCATATATTTATTCAAGTTTAGGGTCAATATTGATATAGTCTACAAAATTTAATATTTAAATCGATATAATTGAAAGTTTAAACTTAAATTGATACCATACTTAAAGTTTGTATAGCCACCTAAATTCGAGGTTTAAATGGATTAATCGAAAATTTATGCTCAAATTTGTTTTTTTTTTTCTATTAAAAATGACTTTGAATAAAAAATGACGATAACTTGATGATTTTATAACTTTGGTGAAAATTCCGTTCAACATCATGTTGAAAAAAAAAACTTTGAGTGACATAAGCAGTGGCAAAAAAGCAACTTACACGAATCATCTTTGTTGCCAATTTGGGGAATAATTTGTTGCCTAACTTTTCCTAATTATTATTTCTACCAATAGCTGTTTGCCAAGTGTTGACTCCTCCACTCCTCTTGCTTGTCTTAGCCGTCTTATATTTCTTAAGGGAAAGGCTGACGTGGCTGTTTCAGAGCCATAATTTTTTTTTTTTAATATTTTTTGTTTATAAATTTTTTTCTTTGTATGTGGCTCTTAAAAGGGGTGTAATGGCTACACCCAAACCTTTCACATTTCTTAATCAATTAATTTGTTATATTATTTAGACAAAATAGCACACGCCAATTAGAGGAAAGTTCTTGCAAGTTGCAACATCTTATTTATTTAGTAACCAATAACAGTAATAGCTCAAGGGTACCCATTTTGTTGTTGAACTTAAACTTAAAAAAAAAAAAAATGCAATCTCCTTTTTCTCATACTTGAATGAATTACTTTTTTTTTTTTAAACTAAAAATGTTCAACAACAATATTTTAGCTTAACATTTATATATGAAATAACATTTTTTATTTGAGACGAAAACTTTATAAATAGGAAATTTTAATACCAATATAATAGGATTTTGGCAAAATATTAGGAAGAAGATTTTCTATATTGGAAACATTCAAGGAATCATGAACGTTCAAAGAATCGAAAAGGTTCAAGGAATCGGAAAGTTAAAAGAAGTGGTGTGCTTCAAGCACTAGCAACTGACTTTAGTTTCAAAGCATTCCAGTTGAAAGTACTTTAAGTTTAGTGTACTGACTCGAATTAAATTCCTTTTGTATTTTCTTGTGGAGAGTGAGGCAACAGGTAAGAGTAGTATAAACTTTGAAGAGACTGTTTATGTGGGTGGAGTCAAAGAGAGAATTCTGTGTGATTATAACAAATTGTCACATAATAAAAATTCTTTCTGTCTGTTGTTTTTTTTTCCGATTTGGAGTTTTTCCAAATAAAAATTCAAAGAAATTGATTAAAAGATTCTACAAAGTCAAAAAATTAAATTACTATTGTCCTTTGAATAAAGGTTTAATTTTGGTTGGTTGACTAACACAAATTCAATTGGCAAAAGGTTTCCTTCTAAAGCAATGCTTTAAAACAAGAAATTTTTTGAAATACGATACCAAAACTATAAAGAAGAGTGGTTTGTTATATACTTGGTATAATCATATATTAGATAATTACTTTGCTTATTCTTTTGTTCATTTTATTGCTGATTTCATTGCCATCAACACATTGCGTTCCACAGAAATATTTGGCGCCGTGTTGCTTTGATTGATTTATTACAATCTAATTCTATTCTTCGAGAAAATAAATAGTAAAAAAAAAAGAAAAAAAGAAAGATATATTTGTTTTTATAAATACAATGGAAGTTGAAGAAAGTCCAACCGATTAAACTATACCCACTTTAAATCAAATTATAAGTTAAATTATTGATGGTTGATTGTTGAAATTGTGCATTCCAACTATTATAATTGTTGGTTTCTTTTTTAAAATGAATATCGAAACTATACGTCATAGATTTTGTTATCATATGTTGCTTTTTAACTTTCATATGCGATGCGACATCCTTAATTTTCTTTTGATAATTTTTTAGATCGTAATATTGTAGAATAATTAATAATAATCGTATTGTGTAGTTTATTAAAAATTTACTTGGTAAAAATAAGCAAATGTGGAAAATGATCAAACTTTTAAGCATGTGATAAAGGTTTTAATTTTGTAAACATTTCAGTCATCTTAAGGATAATGATAAATTAATGATAAAATAATATCAAATGATTATCTTAATCCAATTTTAACATGCTTTGCTTTATTGTCATTTTTTAATATCTCTAAATTTATGACTTGCAGAATTCTTCTTTACAAAGTGTATTGGAGTTTTTCTCTCAATAATTTTCGTCATTAGCCAATTGATTCTGATTTTAAAATTATTATAAGCAATCAACCATCATTAAATGGCAAGAAAAATGTGTTCGATCTAACGAGCTCAATTATTAATTGCTATTTTTTCCATACAAAAGCAAGAAACTTCAACGTACGTTTTCCACCAAAAAAAAAAAAAAAAACTTCAACCTAATCTTATTTCAATGTTTGAGCTTATACTTTAAAATGTGTTTTACTAACCGAAAGGTTGTGGCTTGAACTTCTCATCTCGTGGTTAATAGTTAAAATTAATGTGTTTTGTTTTGTATGATATTTTCTTAGTAAATAAAAAATAATTAAAATTTACAAGGTTTCGTGAGTTGGGTTGAGTTAAGGGTTGAGATGTTTTTTTTTTTTAAATTAGGAATGTACATGAGTTGAGTCGAGAGAAATTTTTGGACCAACCCAAAAATTCGCCAATGCAATTAAAGAGACAACCTAGACTAGATTGAGTTTCGTTATCGGGTTCATCAATACATTGCAAATATAAATATCATTTCATCAAAATAGTCATACACTATACATAATTAAAAATACAATCTTCAACTATTATCATAGAATGTAATGAATTGGATATAAATATTAAATACACAAAATATTCAATAAAAAATCACTCACAATATACATTTGATCGAACCTCCGACCTTGTGGTTCTAAACAAGTAAGCTATTCCAATTAATGTTTTTGTATGGTGTTTTTTTAGTAAATAAAAAATAATAGTTACCAAGGTAACAAATCTATTAAAGTTATATATTTTGTTTAGTTTTCATACTATTGGAGGGTTCGAACCTCCAACCAACAAGTTGTTCCAATCAATATTTTTGTACTAAATCAAAAATAAAATTTACAAGGTTAAAATGCAATAATTATATTAAAATTACGACAATAAGAATGTAGCTCAGCAACATTAGTGTAACTTAAATTTTCAACATTGTGATTAAAAGTTGCAAACTCTAATCAATTGAGCTATTCTACTTGACATTTATTTATATTGATTTAATTGAAAGTAATTAATAAAAAGATATGATGTTTTATTAGTACTCAAAAATACAATTTACAATGTTAAAAGACAATAAATATATTAAAATGACATATTAGGAGAGGGAGACCACAAACCTTACATAGAACGCACTATTACTCTCAAATAAGTTATATTAAATAGAATTACTATTAAACAATGAAACTAATACGTCACTAATTCTTTCGATAATCTTAAGTTTAAGGTGGTTGTGAGATTAATTACCTAGACCACCTATTTTTTATAATTAAGCCTATAATTAATGAGTAAGGAAGTGTTTGTTTGCCATATTTAAGAAAGATTTAGATTGAGGATTTACCAACTCATTTTTGAAAAACTACATCAAACGAGTTTTTGTAACTACTCAAAACAACTCCTCATTTTTGTTATTAAAAATAACTTTTCATTTTTAACCACTCATTATAATTACTCAATATAACTCATCATTTTCAAACTACTTATTTTTAATAATTTTTTTTTCTAATCAATCAAAATAATTTATTTTAATCTTTTTTTTTAACTACTCAATTTATATTTACATTCAAACAAGATTTTCACTCAAACTCCTCTACAAAAAAGTCATATTCAAATGAATTTTTGGCTGATAATTTTTTTTTTAACTACCGGAAGGATTGATATTGTGACGTAAGAGAGAGAAAGTGAAAGAGATTGCTTGAGCTCGTAGGCCGTAAGAGAAAGCGTAGAAGCCATTCTCATCCATCTTCCCGACTCTAATGGCTTCTCTCCTTCTTCTTCGCTGCTTCTCTTAACAAATTCTTTACTTATTTATTTATAACTTTCATTCATTCTCCTTAATTCTTCTGTCTTTCACTTCAAGTTCCCCCCCCCCTCTCCTTTCCTTTTCTTCACATTTCCCCTAAATTTCATTTGGGTTTCTCAATCTTTGTTCATTTCTGCTCTTTTCACTCTACATTGCATCTGGGTTTTTCAATCTTCATTCATTTATGCTCTTTTAACTCTGAATCCCATCTGGGTTTCTCAACCTTTGTTCTTTTCGGCTGTTTTCACTCTAAATTCCATTTGGGGTTTTCAATCTTTTCTCATCCTCTGTTTCTTCTTCTTTTTCCCCTGTTTCTTGCGTTTCTCAATCTTTGCTCATTTGTGCCTTTTCACTCTAAATTCCATCTGGGTTTCTCAATCCTTGTCATTTCTCATAATTTTACCCCAAATTCCATCTGGATTTCACAATCCCAATTCAAACAAACAGACATTCAAATCCACAATGGGAAACAACCACGGCACCAAAAAAACCCCAACCACAATCCAAGAACTCAGCAGCTACAAAGCCGCATGTCAGGCCGACGCCGACGTGCGCTCCTTCGACAAAACCCTCCAAGCCCGAGCGAGCCAAGTCCTCACAACCCTCACCGAAAGCGGCACCGGCGTCCAAATCCGAGCCGTATCCTTCGAGTCCCTAAAGGAAGTAACAGAATGCCTGCTGGAGATGAACCAGGAAGTGGTTCGAGTGATCCTGGAATGCAAAAAGGACATATGGAAAAGCGAGGAGGTTTTCGAGCTCGTCGAAGAGTACTTCGAAAACAGCCTACACACACTGGATTTCTGTACTGCTCTTGAGAATTGCCTGAAGCGAGCTCGGGACAGCCAGTTGATGATTTTAATGGCGGTCAGGCAGTTCGAGGAAGAGGAAGGTGAAATGGGTCGGAATCGGTTTGACAAAACTTTGAAGGAATTGAGGAGTTTTGTGGGTGCTGGTGATCCTTTTACTGAGGATTTTTTTCAAATCTTTCACTCTGTTTATCAACACCAAACGGTAATCTCTCCTTTTAGGGTTTATATATATATTTAATTGGTGATTTTGAAGAATTTTAATTGGTTTTCAAATCAATTCTGTTATTTCTTAAATTAAAATGATTTTAAAATCTGTTTTTTTAATTAAAAAATAGTCAAATTTTACAAGATTTCATTCATGAGTTTTTTTTTAAATAAATCTAATCAGATTTTGTTTTAATTTTTTTTTTAAAAAAAATCAATTTTAGGGAAAAACAATTTTGTTTTGTTTTTTTTTTTTTTGGGTTAAAATTTATGATTTTGACAGAATTTGTGCATTGGTCAAATTTTTATGACTTGTTAGACACTTAACTAATTTATTATTATTATTTTTTTATATTAGTAAGGATTCATGTTAATTTATCCGTATTTTAATTATTCTAGTCCAACAATAATACAATTTTATTGTTGGAATACAAACAAATTGTCCCTTATTAATTAGATAAAAGAAAAACCATGAGTATGTAAATGAGAACAACATCTCTATTCGGAATTTAGAGTTTTACTCCTCTAAACTTAAGAGCACCACATACCCATTCCTAGGATCCAACAACAAAATACATTGGAGAAGAAGAGACACAATTGTGGAGTGTTTACCCTTTAAAACTCAAGTCTTCAATCAACTACACCATTTTTGGGGACTCTGTGAGTTTCGAACCTGAGATCTTGAGGGGGCACACATTCAAACCCCAACTCTTCAACCAACGGTGCTACCCTTGGGGACCTTCTGAGTAGGAGTGTACGTGAGTTGGGTTAGATAGCGTTAAGAGTAATTTTTGGACCAACCCAAAGATTTGGGTTGATCGTTTTTTTAACCCAACCCTATATTTTTGGGTTGGGTTGGGTTGGGCTCGCCGGTTCAAAAAAATTTAAAATGGAAGGCGGGATTACAAATTCGACAAGAACACTAATTATTTCAACTTTTAGAAATCAAATATCGGTATAAAATTTGACTAAATATTGGTTAAATTTTTTAATATGAAACTACAAATCAAAAGATATAAGAGTGTATGTCTAAATATAAAGCTAATTTTGTAAAGAAGATGAGATTTTTTTAAATAGATAAGAATTATTTTTGAATTTTAAAAAATATTGTATTTAACCTAATAAAAGATTTGGTAAATTCTTGAGGGAAAAGAGGTTTGAGAAAGATGGAAGTTTATTTGCTCCATAAGAGAGCAAGAAAAAAAAATACAAAAAGAAAAAGAAAAAAACATAAAATAAAAAAAGATGGCTAAAAAAAAAGAAGCAAAAATAATGATCATTTATGATCTCCAACTGAGACCTTCCATATCACAATCAAGTTAAAAACCACAATGTCATCAGCACTTTTGCATTACATTAATACGTTGAACAATATATATTTAAATTCGAGTTTCGGGTTGAACTAAATCCAAAACTCGTGAACCTGCAAACCGACCCAAAATTCCGGATTTCTTAAACTCTAACCCAACCCAATCCTTACTGGTTTTTTTTTACACGGGGACTATTAAATGTTTATAAAACCTATTAAACATCAAAGTTAAGAAATAAACTTATAATTTAACTGAACTGAAGAAAAAAAAATGATATGGTCACATAAAACTTCTTGCTCTAAAATTAATCACCACAAAACATGAAAGAAGAAATTAAATTAAACCTCAATGTTCATATTGTTAACAGGTAATGCTGGAGAAGCTTCAACAAAAGAAAAACAAACTCGATAAGAAACTCAAGTCAATCAACACATGGAGGAAGCTCTCGTGCATGATATTCGCTGCCACATTCGCCGCCGTGTTAATCTGCTCAGTGGTGGCAACAGTCATCGCCGCACCACCAGTCGCAGCAGCTCTATCGGCAGCTTCCTCCATTCCTCTAGGCTCGATGGGAAAGTGGATTGACTCCTTATGGAAGAGCTATGAAAATGCATTGAAAGGCCAAAAGGAAGTAGTAAACACAATGCAAGTAGGGACGTACATCGCCATCAAAGACATGGACAACATTCGAGTTCTAGTCGAAAAGCTCGAGATCGAGATCGAGGGAATGCTGCAGAACGCGGATTTTGCTGTTCGAGAGGAAGCTGTGAAGGTCGGTGTGGAAGAGATGAAGAAGAAATTGGGAGTGTTCATGAAGAGCGTTGAAGATTTGGGGGCTCAAGCTGACTTGTGTAGCAGAGACATCACAAGAGCTAGAACTGTGGTTTTGCAGAGAATTATAAAACATCCTAATTAACATCTACTTTGGATGGTTACTATGTAAATTTGATTCTTTTATTTGTTTTGTTTTGTTTTATTCTGTTATGTTCATTTGTTTACAAAAGAAAAGGGGAATGTTTTTATTTTGTTTGTTGGGTTATGAAAATTTGATTCAATGATCTCTGCAATAGATGTTTTGTTTTTATACCTATTCATATGAATGTTCAATGTTTATTTATTTGAAAAGATATTACATAAAAAAGAAAGCAAGAACTTGAATGGATTTAATTTTTAAGGAGTAACACAAAAAGAAAAGAAATTACTAAAAACATTTATCTTTTGTAAGAAAATGCCAGTTATGTTATACTAAATAAATGCCATAAACTTTGGAGTCGGTTTTTATTGGAGTTGGTTTAATCATTTCTCTATACTTAAAAATGATTGTTATCATTGAGCTTTGAAGTTCATTCCAACAATAACTTTGAAGTCATTAAAATAATGAGTTTGAGCACTTAATTGCATGTTAATTATTGTTGAGCTAAACTCAAATTTTCTGATAATAACAATCTAATCTGAATTATTAATAGGATAAAACATGATAAAATTATAAATTAAGTGATTGATATAAAAAATATATATATATATATTTATGTATAAATAGTAAACTTCAATAAATAATACGATAACTATTATGTATAATAAATATTAGATTTTAGGTATTATAAAACCATACTAAATTCTAATTTTTAAAATCATAAATACTAAATTCTAAATTTTTTAATTGATTTTCTTCAAACCATCAGATTTAAACTCTGGTTTTTGAAGGCATGAGAATTAAACTCTAACTTTCTTCAAACGACTACGAGAACTAAACTTATCATTTACCCTTCTAAATAACATCACCTATGTTTTCAAAATTTAAGCATAATATCAATTTCTATTATTTATTTAAACCAAAAAGCTATTTTTAGAACAATTTCAAAGTTTAAGAACATTATTGGAACAAGTTTCTGAGTTTAGGAGTAAAAATAAAACTTTTCGAAGGACATAATTAAAACTAACACCAAAGTTGAAGAGAATATTGTAGAAACATTTACACATATCATGTTTTGATAATGATAATGATAGGATACCTCTTTCTGGCTTTCCCTTTCCTGGATAATGATAATGATAATGATAGAAACTTTTCTAAGAATTTTTAGTCTACCTCTTTCTGGCTTCCCCTTTCCTGGATATTCCTTAAACAAACATTCACACATATCATGTTATATGATAATGATAGGATCCAAAACACTCTAGAACAATATATTGAAATACACAAATATAGAAATAGGTATACAAGATAACCTAAGTTTGAATAGGACTTGGAACCTCCCTTTTTGTGTAATCATTCAAATTATGCATATCTTTTCTCTCACACAACCTTTCTATGCATAACTAAAATCCCTAACAAACTCCCTAACTATTTTGCTCCCATGCCCCTCTAAACTATCTTATTTCATCCAAGGCCCAATGCTAACAGATAATGTCTCAAGTCTATTTATTTTGTTACTCTTTAAAATATTATATATAACCTAACAAACCATATCATAAAATAAGAAGGAAAAAGAAAAGAAAGTAGTTCAGTGACATTATACTCTGTAGTCTGTTGTGGTTAGCTTTTATCCAATCTAATCAAGCTGTGCAGTTCCTTTCTCCTTGATATCAAAAACCTTCTTTAGAACATTCTCAACCACCTAAATTTTTTAACCCATTTGACAAAAAGTTAGTGTCAAGAAAAATAACAGTAACAACTTACACTCAGGTACAACATTTGAAGGTTTGACAGTAACTTTGTTTTAACTTACCTTATCTGGTGTAGAGGCGCCCGAGGTCACTCCAATGGTGATATGTCCATTAGGTAGCCAGTTTTCTTTCTCGACCAGCTCCCCGTGCTATCAGTGCGATGCAACAAACAAACATGATTAGGAAAGAAGAATCAAATGACAAGGATCAACACTCTGAGATTAAACTTACCTTGAGCTTGTATGATATTGAGTTTCCTGGCCCTATTCGGTCCTCGCTGTCGATCCAATACGAGGGAATTCCTCGAGCCTCAGCAATTTCTTGAAGATGAGAGGTGTTGCTTGAGTTCCATCCTCCAACAACTAGCATGAGATCTACATCTTCCTCCACCAGCTTGTACATAGCATCTTGGCGCACCTAAGGAAAACAACACCTTCAATATCACGAGATTTTCTCGCGAGTAAATGCACAATTTTGTAAATTACTACGAGAAATTTTTCTTCGTTGATATGACTTTACTTTTGAACTCGACCCATAATATCAATGGACATGTGGTCCTTATAAGCTGACCCAACATGAAAGATGTTAGTTGATATGAATTTAAGTTCTTCGGTTGATTAGTGATTTACATAATTCAGCATGATATTCGGTCCTTCAAGTCTCCCCAAAAGTGAGGGGGAGTGTTAGTTGATATAATTAAAATTTACTCCAACGTATCAATGATTTACATAATTCAACAAAAGTTGCCGTGTAAGAAGGATGGAGTGCTTACTTGAGTAGCATTACAGATGGTATTGAAACTAATGAAGTGCTCATTAATATTTTCAACTCCATACTTCCGCAACATAGTTTTCTCAATCATTTTTCCTGTTATCATAGTCATAAGCTCAATAATTCACATCATGCAAGTTTCTAGCAAAAGGGTGGTTTGGAACTATCAATTGCTTCAAAAACTTACCGATTTCTTCTGTTTCCCCTTTGAGCACTGTGGTCTGGTTGGCAATGCCAACTTTTATGAGGTCGTTACCTGGATCGAATCCTTTCGAAACAGCTGACTTAAATTTCTACAAAACAAGTTAGAAACTTAACTCGAATCGTGAACAATGTCAAATGATACCACGAAGCTTGGTTAAGAAAATAGCTAAAATGTTGTACCTTACAAAAGTCTTCTTTGGTTGGGATTGATCCATTATGTTCAACCCCAAGAAGGTAGTCGCATACATATGTTGCCTGAAATAAGTTGAGAATTTTACTAAAGAAAATGCTTAATCAAAGGGCCAAATGTTTGTCAGGTTAAGAAAATAAATAAAACTACCAAGGATGTACCTCTGCCATGTCTTTTAAAATGATGTATTTTCCAGCAAAAGAAGCAGTTGCTATGGTTTCTTCGTGACGATGCTTACCGTGAATTACTGATGTGTATTCGCCTTTTTTGTGCTTGTCAACAGCGTTCCAAACCTGCACGAAAGAGGGCGGTTAAATCTCAGCATCAAGAGCTGCATTGTGCCTTTTCTCCTTCAATAATGGTAATAAGTGGAAGATAGACCAAAAGGAAAGAAACATACACAGAAGGCAACAAGAGTACCTTGGAAACCCATGGGCAAGTTGTGTCAACAATCTGAACATTTTTATCATTCAAAACAAGCATTTCATCAACTGAAGCTCCAAAGGCAGGCAAAATCACAACAGCGCCAGGATTAACATCATCGAATTGTTTCTTTCCCTCCTCTAGAGGAATGTTAAGCACTCCCATCTCGCCCAAACGCTGTTTCATAAAAACATTTCAAAGAGTTGCAAAATGATATTTCATACAACACACCATATGGTTGGCTACCGTAAAACTTAAAGAAGCATGAATATATGAATATACGAGACTCATCTACGATACGTTACGGATACTGTGACACATTATTTTTTTTGGGACAAGAATGCAACAAAGACATTCAAAGTCCATAATTAATCATTTATATGCTTGATTTCAAAAAAAAAAAAAAACATTTATATGCTTAAAAATGCGAGTTTGATGTATTTCACTCTCAAAATTAATTGTTATACCTATTTAGTATACTTAATAAGTGTTCGATCTGTATCGACTGTATACAACTAGTGTTCAATATGTGTCCAAGTATTTAAGACATGGACACGCTAGCCAAACTGAAGTCTTAGGTTTGAACCAAAACAGACTAAAAGAACACAAAACGAAAGCTTGAGAAAAGTTCTAAACCACAGAAATATGAATCATCATTCCATAACCATGTCCATAGCTCCTAAATTACTAAATAAAACATTTTGAAGCATAGGCCGAGCTAGTGAATAGATAGTAACGTGGTGTAGCAAAATACAAAGAGAATTAGAGAATCAGTATGAACTTGTCTAACTAATGAAGCAGCAAAGGCAACCATAGTAGTCTAGTGGTTAAGAAGAGACTTAAATAAGTAAGAGGCGATGAGTTCAATCCATGGTGGCCATCTAACTAGAAATAATTTAATTTCTTTGTCATCCAAATGTTGTAGGAACGTATGCTATGGTGCATGTGCAAGCTGGATCCGTATTAAATATTACTAGGAGGCCTCCTCACTTTTCGATGTAGAATCCTCAACATGCCCTCTCAAAATAGTGCCACTTTTGGGTTCACCAATGTTGAATCAGATTCCAATTTTATTTTATTGGATGTAATACCAGTTTGGGCTTCATGACTCTATAGCGTGGACATCCATTTCAAAATCAACAGGTGAGGAGAGGAGTAGCCCACTTATTTAAATATTGCTAAGAGGTCTCCTCACTTTTTGATGTGAGATCGTCAACCGTTCGAACATGCAATGATATCAAAAAAAAAGAAAAAAAAAAAAGAAGAAGAAGAAGCAGCAAAGGCAAGAAAAGTTAAATAGTTGAAGGAAGGACCTGATTAACAGTTGGGTTATGAATAATTTCATTAGTAATCCAAATGGTTTCAGTAGGAAACTGTTTGGTCGCTTCATAAGCAATCTGCACAGCTCGCTCAACACCCCAGCAAAAGCCATGAGCTTCAGCCAATTTCACAGTAACATTCCCCCAAGTGAACTCATTCCCATTTTCTTTCAAAACATTCACAAATTTCACCTAATTCATTCAACACAGAAACTCAGTAACAAAACCCTAAAATCACCACAACGATCAAAATCCCAAAACGTTAAAAAAAACTCACTAGTAAACTCGCTGCTCATGAGTTCCATCGTCTCGTCTTTACGCCCAAACCCTTTTCGATTGTAGTTCTCGCCTCTGGAAAAGCTCTTCCAGAACAGTTTCGCGTCGAAATCGGGATCGGCGGCGCATCGGAGGGAAAGGGGTTTTGGGCACCGGAGAGCTCCGACGCCGGCGAGGGTTTCCGGCGAGATGCGAAGGGGAAAGGGGAGGATCTGGAGAGAAATCGCCATAAGAACAACAACGAAGAATTAACACACGACATTGTGAATTGAGTTTCGATATTCAAAGAGTCCAAATGTGGAAAATTTCTACTCTTTGTTTAAAAAAATACTGAAATAAATCAATGGGTTGTTGAAGAATAACAACTACAAGAACGTAGAAAATAATTTGAAGCTTTTGATTTTATAATCGGAAGAAAGTTGAAAAAGATGGGTTCTGGATTTTGTCGGTTTGTGTTTCTACTCGCTGGATGCCCTCACAGCGACACGTGGTGCACTAAAAATGCACCATGTGAAGATTGTTTGTTTTTTAATTATTTTCTTAGACAATTTTTTTTTGAAAATATCCACTCACTTTTACGATTATATATTTTTATTTTTTTTGTATTTTTTTCCTCTAATTTAGCATTTCTCTTTTCATCCATCAAAGTTAGTTTTTGTAAAAGTTTTTTCAGTATAATTTCTCTCTCCATCAAGGTTGGTAAGTATTTGTAAAAAAATTTCTTCAATTTTTTCAGTATATATATATATATTTTTTTTTTTTTGAAATCATATATATTTTTTACCTTATTAAATTTTAGGAAAATTATGATTTTTTTACAAAATAACTACTTAATGTTAAAATATTTGTTACAAATAATTATTAATATAATATTATATATTATTAATATACTATTATAAGAAATTATGTATAAATACTTATGCATTTCAATGACTATATTTATAATTTTTTTTAAGTTTTATATTTGTAATTATTTATTTTCTTAATTCTCATTAGATAATATCATTTTTTATAAAAACATGTTCCTAATATATATATATATATATGTGAGAGAAATTGCTCCACATACCATTTTTTGTTGTCATTTATAATTGTTTTTTAAAAAATGATTTTGCCTCTAATTGATGATTATTAGTTGATCTAATTTAAGAATGGTTATTTTATGTTACATATATAAATATTTTTAAAAAATGATTTTTTTTTTTCTCTGCACATATAAAATCTCCTACGTATTACTATCAAAGACCATTTAGTTTATTTCATAATCAATAAAAAAAAAGTGAGAGTCTATATTCACAAAAAGTGAGTCTAGTAGGTTTCATAACTTAGAATAATATAACCATCGTGGAGTAGTTTAAGTGTTTAATCAATGATGACCGCCTATCCATAAATTAATTTTTCATAAATTTTGTTGACATTCAAATATCGTAGAGTTATCCATTATGTGCTAAAAAAAAAAACTACATTTTATTTTATGTCATATTATTTAATGCCATAAAAAATTATTTTATAAATAAAAATATTAAAAATTATATAAAATTTTGTGGCATATAAGTAAAATGTAAAACTTTCTTGCTCATTTATTGACTAGAGAGTTTTACTCTTTCTTGGTAAAAATGATAGTTTACCATTCAATCCAAACAATGAAATAATATGTCGATTTTCATCCTGCCTTTTTAAATGAAGCTAGTCACAATAATTCCATCCCTTTTCTAGGTCAAAGTAAAATAATCGATGTTTTAAAAAACAGTAAAATAATCGAAGGCAACTCATTCAAAATTCAGAGAAAAACAAAAGCAAGATATTAAAAAATAAATCTTAAATTTCCATATTTGCAAATCTAAATAAAAATTTTATCACAATCTTTTTTCTTTAACTTGAATGCAAAGAATTGGTTGAAATAAAATATCACCCTAAAAACAAATAATACAAAAGATTCCAAGATTGCACAGCAATCATCAAAAAAAGATATCCTAAATTTAGCCCAAACGTCGTCGTTTTAAAAACATCAATACGACGCCGTTTAGCTATTCCTTCTCTCCCTCACATTTGCTATTATTTATTTATTTATTTTTCCTTCTATAATTTCTCGTTGTCCTTTCACTCTCTCCTCGCCGGATTTTCCAACGATCTCGTCGGAGGGGAAACGTTCTCCGTCGTTTCCCGATTCTTCGGATCCAATATTCATCAAATCTCGTCTTCTGTTATTATTTTTTTGTATTATTTTTTTTAATCTTACTCGGATTAGATAGATTTACCACTGAGCTTTGCTTCGATTTTGCTTCTTTTTCCCGAATTCGATTTCCCTATTTCATCAATGGAGGACGGAATCAGCAGCGACGAGGACTATTATGACTCCGATCGAGAGTCTCTTCACGGCCTTGAGAACGAGGACGCTGAAATTCACTGGGTTCCTAAAGCTTCTGCGACTAAGGTATTCTATTGATTTTATTTCTCGATTGAATGATGAAACCCTCGTTCCTCGATTCGATTTTCTTGAAGAGGTTTCATGATGGGAATGGATTGATTTCGTGATGAAACCCTTGTTTCTGATGGTGGGTCGGTGGAATTTTGTGACATTATGCGATTACATGGATTTTATTTCTAATTGATCGTGTTTATGAAGAGACCATGTTTGTTGTTTTCAGGTTATTACGAGAGAATCTCTCCTTGCGGCACAGGTTCTTAGCCTCATCATATAATAGACTATGTTTCTTGTTTTTTTTTTTTTTTGTTCGTTTGATTGGATGCTTGGATTCTTTTTTGTCATTTGTTTTGTTTTCATTCATGTAGAAAGAGGATATGCGTAGAGTAATGGAAATGTTGTCGTTGAGGGAATATCATGCTCGGACTTTACTCATTCATTACCGATGGGATGTAGAGAAATTGTTTGCGGTTCTTGTGGAGAGAGGAAGAAATCACTTGTTTGCTACTGCTGGTGTTACTACGATTGAGAATGAAAGCAATAGTTCTTCTGAGCCTTTATCCATGGTGATGTGTGAGATCTGCATAGAGGAAGTACAGGGCAATGAGGCAACAAAAGTGGACTGTGGTCATTGCTTTTGTAATAACTGTAAGCATTTTCGAAAATTGTTTCCTTATTCTTGTTACTTGCATTAGCAATACATTCTACCTTTGGAGTTCTAGAAAAGAAAATTTTAGATGTGAGAGATTGTGCAGAGTTTGTATGAATTACTAATAATTGGCTGAGGTTATTATTGTTCCTTATGTTGTTGAAACCTTGAAACAATTATGCTGAGATCTAATTTTCTTCATTTTTTGTTTTAGGTTGGACTGAACATTTCATTGTGAAAATAAATGAGGGTCAAAGTCGGAGGATCAGATGCATGGCTCATAAGTGTAATGCTATATGTGATGAAGCTGTCGTTAGGAATCTAGTTAGTAAAAGGCATCCAGATCTTGCCAATAAATTTGATCGTTTTCTTCTTGAATCATATATCGAGGATAACAAGAGAGTCAAATGGTGTCCAAGTACCCCTCACTGTGGCAATGCTATACGTGTGGAGGATGATGAGTGTTGTGAAGTAGAATGTTCGTGTGGTCTTCAATTTTGTTTCAGTTGTTTATCACAAGCTCACTCGCCATGTTCGTGTTTGATGTGGGAACTTTGGATTAAGAAGTGCCGAGATGAATCTGAAACAGTTAATTGGATTACAGTACATACAAAGCCATGTCCGAAGTGCCACAAACCTGTTGAGAAGAATGGTGGCTGTAACCTCGTCAGCTGCATATGTGGACAGGCATTTTGGTAAGTTCATGTTGGAATTATGTTAAATCACCAATCAATCCAATAGCTTAAGCTCGTGGATTGAGATAAATTTAATTATATCAACCAACACTTCCTTCACTTGTGGGCTTGAAAATTTGAGAATGCTCAAATGGAAATCAATTTTAATTGGGAATAACAGAGACTTGAACTGATGAACTTCTGTCCTAATACCATGTTGAATTATGTAAATCACCAATCAACCTAAAAGCTTAAACTCGTGGATTGGGATAAATTTAATTATATCAACCAACCGTTCATACTATTTTTGCAATCATTTTCTATGTTATAGTTTTTTTTTCAATAAATTTATTAGGTTGGAAAGGAGAATTCTGTTTAAAACTACTTAAGTACGAGACCTGAAAGAAAACTTTTAGATAGTGATATCTCTTTCATATATGCTAGACTTTGAGGCAGAGAGCTCACTGTCATGTATTGTTGAAACTGTGGCTGACACTGCAAGTATCTGGGACCGCGGATATTGTATTCTTCGGATACCTGCAGTTCATACTTAGATTTGATATGAAACAAATAGTTCTCTATTCAATTATTTTTAAGATAAATAGGTGGACTTGTGCCTATCAGATTAATGATTGTCGATCACTTTTGAGTTCTCTGTCATTTTGCAGTTAATGCGTGTTTTTTATTATTATTGGCTTTTTCATGTAGTAGCTACCTTTTAATATTTACCCCAGTGTTGAAATAGTTAAAGCATTCTTACTTTCTCAATGTCATGTTAATTTAAAGAGTTTCTGAAATTATGATATTAGATCTTAATTCTTCTCTTGGAAGCATACATTATTATAGCTCCCTTGAATACATAATTTTATGCATTTCATTTGGTGTGAAAATGTTCGTAAGAATTTAGCAATTTGAAGGTCTTTCCGTCTCTTTCTAAGAACAAAGTTGTTTCTCTTTGTCTCTGTCTTTGAATTATATGCCATTGACACATATAATAATGCACCAATCGTTGGGGTCTCAAAAGATTAGTGAGTGGTCAATAATCCTGTTGTCTGGAAAAGAGAACGACATTTCTTCCTTTTATTTTTGACTTTCTTGGGGTTTCCTAATTTATAATTGATTCATTTGGAACAAGTTCTATGAAGAATTGCAGTTAGTTAAATAGACGGTAATATCTAATGCATCTCTTTTACTTTGGTAAAACTTAGAAATTACTATAATTCACTTAAATATTTTGACAGTTATTTGAACAGGTTCAATATAAAGTACTTAATCACTTCAACCTTATGTTAGTTATAGATTCTGTAAAAATAGGTATTTCCATGATCTACGGAAATAAAGGTAGTGGGTGCGAAGCGTGAAAGATGGGTATTTTTGCCTTGAACTTACCGAATAATAACTTGAACTCTTTTCAGTTGAAATATATTTGTTCTTCTGGCCTTGTTTTAATTTTATCAAGATGTGTCTAAGCTTATACTTTCCATCCTTCTGGTACAGTTGGCTGTGTGGTGGAGCCACCGGTCGAGAGCACACTTGGTCGAGTATTTCTGGTCACAGTTGTGGGCGTTACAAGGAAGACTCAGAGCAGAAATCTGAACGAGCAAAACGGGATCTGTATCGCTATATGCACTATCATAATATGTACAAAGCTCATACAGATTCTTTTAAGCTTGAAAGCAAATTGAAGGAATCCATACAGGAAAAGATCTCGATTTCTGAAGAGAGGGAATCCATGCTCCGAGATTTTAGTTGGGTAAACAATGGACTATGTAGACTTTTCAGATCAAGGAGGGTTCTCTCATACTCTTACCCATTTGCATTCTATATGTTTGGGGAAGAGCTATTCAAAGATGAAATGACCCAGGAGGAAAGGGAAATAAAGCAGCATCTATTTGAGGACCAACAACAACAACTTGAAGGAAATGTTGAGAAGCTTTCCAAGTTTCTAGAGGAACCATTTGACCAATACAGTAAAGATAAGGTAATGGAGATGAGGATGCAAATACTCAATCTGTCGTCTGTCACCGATACCCTCTGCGAGAAGATGTAAGTGTACTCGAACAATTCATTCTTACCAATGTGTTTTAAGCTTTTGGAACTCATGTTCTATTTTCATCAAGGTATGACTGTATTGAGAATGATCTTCTGGGTTCTCTTGAACTGGGTATTCACAATATTGCTCCTTACAAATCGAAAGGCATCGAGAAGGCGCTGGAGCTTTCTGCTTGTTGGAACAGCAAAGCAAATACTACCGACAAATATCTGCCATCAGACTGTGGTACTAGTGGTAAAGTGGATAATACTTTTCTTCACTTATTCATCCCTGTCATTTTACAAATTTTAAATTCAATGCGTCTGTTGTCTTAACAGTGTCCCTTGTTGAAAACATGCATACATTACCTACAACTCTAAATCAAGATCGCACATTGCTTGGTCTTGCTTCCATCAGATAAAAATGTATATTCTTTTTAGTCTAGACAATACATTAGAGATGATATTCTACTACTGCTTTGGAGAGGTACTTGTATAAAAGTTCTGCTGATGGTACAAATGCAGGAGGATTGTCAGAATGCGACCGACTGACTGGTTTGAACTCCGATCAGAACGGATGCTCTTCTAGGAAGCGGGCCAGAGCAGAGGTTGTTACTGGCAACTTCTTTGATCTAAACTTGCCTCCTGAGGTGGTTGATAGAAACTGATATCTGGAATTTAGGTGGTTATAAAGTACAGTTGTACAGATCTGACATAAAACATTAGCTTCGTTAGCATGGGGGCCAGGCAACGAAGAATTAGTAATCCTAGGTGGTTTTTAACTCTTCACCATCTTTTGTCTTAGGTTAAAAGAGAATCTATGAAGTTCTTCAGTTTCACTCATGTTCTTGATTTCTATTTTGCTTTCGAAAATCCGCAAATTGTACATAGCCGCGATACGGGGCTTGATGGTATTTGGAATGTAAATGCTGAGACAGACGGGAGGGTATTATATGCATTTTGATATTTTGGCTGGAAGTATTAAATTTTGTGTTTTCTGAAGTTGATCATGCTCTGTGCTATCCTGGAAATTAGGAAATGGCTAAATCATGGAAAATAATTAAGGAAATGGTTATAATTGTCACTTATTTAAGTATAAGGAGGAGAGTATAACTCAAAAATATTCCCTGTTTGTATGGGTATATACGCCTCTGTTGGCCTTCGTTTTTTTAGAAACAGATCTACGCCTCTATCACTCTAGCTACCTTCTCTTCCGTAAAGAGTTGCGCGGTGGTTAAAGACTTTAGTTTTGAAAGTTTGCTTCTCTTAAAGTTCCAGTGTCTCTATTTTTTCGATGTTTTCTGATGTCTGACCTAAGAATGAGCGTGGTTATCCCAGGTGTAGTGGAGCGAAGCTTCAATTTCTTCTCGGTTTCCAAAAAAAAAACTCTCAGATACCTTCTCTAAATCTATTCAACCTTCACTCTTTTAGGAACAAATTATGGAGACCCTTATCTGACCCCTATCTTCTTCCAGTTTCTGACCTCTGATCATTGTTTTTACTTTTTTCATCTTTTTTTGTCATCCTTCTAATCACTCTTATTCTTTAGTAGTGATTTTATTTTTTCAAATTTCCATTGCTTTTAAGGGTGTATGGAATGAGAGACATATATTAGAATTATAAGATTGACACTTAGGATTGTCTATCATGTAACTTACAAATTGGAGATTGACGATGACACCAAGATCTCTTGGCTCTCACTTCATAGGGATAACTCAAAAAATGTATTATCATAAATTGTTTCGAGGATCGTTATTTATTTTGAAGTTTTGTAAAAATTTTCAAGATGTATCGTGACAGTTGTATTGTTGTGGACATTAAGACTATACAATTAGATATCTACATTGATTCTGATGTGGATCTCTTAGAATCTTTATCAGTCTGAAAATTAGAGTTTGTGTACCAAGTAAGGATCCAATCCTTAGTACTGTACACAAGCATATAATCTTTCATTCTCTGAAAATACTTGAGAATATTCTTAACCGATGTAGTGTTATTGACACCACGATTACTGTATTGTTGTGGACATTATTGTTAGCTGCTAGACTAGTTGAGAGGGATATATATGCACCGGGAGTATGGCATGTACGTAATTCAAAGTTTCAAAGAAAAAAAATTGCAAAACAGGTCGAAGTCAGAAGGATGAGGTCTGTTTCGAGTCTATTTAGGGTAGGTGGTCGACTATTTCTACTTTTGTCTAGTAGTGCAATTCATGTTTATGACTTTTAGCTGTTTGTGGAAGAGGGTCATTTTGGTGTGGGTATGTCTTCTAAATGTGAATCTTGATCACTGCCTAGAGTTCAAGGAGCGTTGTGAAACTGGCGTGTTGAGCGAGATTTGGCAACATCGACCGTCTTTGTTAGCTATTGTTTTGGGTAAGTTTCTTTGGTCAAATGCTTGATGTTGGTTAAGTTAATCTCTTGATGTTATATGGTTTGAAATGAGGTTGGTGGTTGTAAAGTTGTGATTTATTTTGGAAGCGAATTGATGTTTATGTTTACGTCGTGTTCGACTTTAATCTTGGATTTGTAGTAGGCTAACAAGGTAAGGAGTCATGATCGGATTTTAGCCACAAGTTTATCTTGAGATGTAGTATTGAATTGTATGATAAACTTTATTGTATGAGATAATCAAACATGAAAGCCTAGAATGGTATATCATATTTGTTTGTCTTTAAATTTCTTCTCGACTCTATAGGAGATGAAATTTAGTTTGAATATGTGAACTCATAGTTTACTCGTAAGTTTAACTATCTAGTATATGAGAATATCACATTCTCTAAAAACCATGGTTTTACAATTTTATTTTATTAAGCCAGTCAATCTCAGTTATTGATATCATATATTGATAGTTTATTCGAGAAAAACTATATAAACATTGTTAATGGTTGTCAACTAGCAGTTAGGAGTGCAAGATCTTGTATAACTAACCCACAAATGCATCATAGTTGTTTTTTAGGTCCACCTTCTAGGTGAGGTTATTTATTGAATATTTTTATACTCACCCATGCTATTCTGTTATATTTTGCAGATGATAAATGAAAATGAGCGGCGTTACATTGATGTTCAGCTTAGCTAGGCTATGAGCGTTGCGTTAGTTTAGAGTTTCATAGGACTGTTTTTAAACTTTAGTTTAATGTTTAAATTCTGCATTATGTTTTACATGTTTTTAACAATTATTCCTTCCAAACTCAATTTTAGTTTGTTTGATGATGAATCCTAATCTGAATGAGGAAAGCAATGAGGGATGACCCGATTTATTTACCTTGGTGGCAAACATTTCATAGGCATCTGCGAAATTTTGTAGACAATTTTAATCCTAGATCACTCGTGTAAGCATACTTTTTGGGGTGTGAAATGGGCACAACTCGCAACAAATGGAACAACCATGTGCACTTCATATCCCTAATAAAAGAGACCAGTTTGGGTGTAGCCTAAGCTGCACCCAAAAACTGGCTGTCCCTGATGTGGCTCCTTTGGAGCCACATATCTCAATTTTTTTTTTTTT